>CAUJGJ010000016.1:537500-698511 GCA_963170055.1 Halisarca cf. caerulea
ATCTGGAGTTTGGCCATCTGGAGTTTGGCCATCCAGAGTCCGGCCATCCAGAGTCCGGCCATCCAGAGTCTGGCCATCCAGAGTCTGGCCATCCAGAGTCTGGCCATCTGGAGTTTGGCCATCCAGAGTCTGGCCATCTGGAGTCCGGCCATCCAGAGTCCAGCCATCCAGAGTCTGGCCATCTGGAGTTCGGCCATCTGGAGTTCGGCCATCTAGAGTCTGGCCATCTGGAGTCTGGCCATCTGGAGTCTGGCCATCTGGAGTCCGGCCATCATGAGTCCAGCCATCCAGAGTCTGGCCATCTGGAGTTCGGCCATCTGGAGTTCGGCCATCTAGAGTCTGGCCATCTGGAGTCTGGCCATCTAGAGTCTGGCCATCTGGAGTCTGGCCATCTGGAGTCCGGCCATCCAGAGTCCAGCCATCCAGAGTCCAGCCATCTAGAGTCTGGCCATCTGGAGTCTGGCCATTTGGAGTTCGGCCATCTGGAGTTCAGCCATCCAGAGTCCGGACATCCAGAGTCCGGACATCCAGAGTCCAGCCATCCAGAGTCTGGCCATCTGGAGTTCGGCCATCTGGAGTTCGGCCATCTGGAGTTCGGCCATCCAGAGTCCGGCCATCCAGAGTCTGGCCATCCAGAGTCTGGCCATCTGGAGTTTGGCCATCCAGAGTCTGGCCATCTGGAGTCTGGTCATCTGGAGTCCGGCCATCCAGAGTCCAGCCATCCAGAGTCTGGCCATCTGGAGTTCGGCCATCCAGAGTCCAGCCATCTAGAGTCTGGCCATCCAGAGTCTGGCCATCCAGAGTCCAGCCATCCTGAGTCCGGCCATCCAGAGTCTGGCCATCTAGAGTCTGGCCATCCAGAGTCTGGCCATCTGGAGTTCGGCCATCTGGAGTTCAGCCATCCAGAGTCCAGCCATCCAGAGTCTGGCCATCCAGAGTCCAGCCATCTAGAGTCTGGCCATCTAGAGTCTGGCCATCCAGAGTCCAGCCATCCAGAGTCTGGCCATCCGGAGTCTGGCCATCCGGAGTCTGGCCATCTGGATCCAGCCATCCAGAGTCTGGCCATCTGGAGTCTGGCCATCCAGAGTCTGGCCATCCAGAGTCTGGCCATCTGGAGTCTGGCCATCCAGAGTCTGGCCATCTGGAGTCTGGCCATCCAGAGTCCAGCCATCCAGAGTCTGGCCATCTAGAGTCTGGCCATCCAGAGTCCAGCCATCCAGAGTCCAGCCATCCAGAGTCCAGCCATCTGGAGTCCGGCCATCCAGAGTCCGGCCATCCAGAGTCCGGCCATCTGGAGTCCAGCCATCCAGAGTCCGGCCATCCGGAGTCCATGCGCCATCCAGAGTCCGGCCATCCAGAGTCCGGCCATCCAGAGTCCAGCCATCTAGAGTCCGGCCATCCAGAGTCCAGCCATCCGGAGTCCATGCGCCATCCGGAGTTTGGCCATTGAGACTTAGCTTGTGTGCTTCCCTATTAAGAGTCAGGATATAGTTAATGTCTCCAATACCTACTTACAACGGATATGGCTTTTTTGAGGGTGTTGCTAAATTGAGTAACATTTCATGTGAGAGGAAATTCCTCAAAACGTTTCGCATACTTCCTTCTTACTTGTGCACCAATGACCACATCTCATAACAGATTGAATTAATTCCACTCACAAATGTCTCTATCATTAAGTTTTTATTTTTTGCTCATCTATACCTCACTATAATACAACCTTGAACTCTTTTTGATGAATCTTTGTACACCTCCCTTTGTTTCTTTTTGCCTTTTGTCCCTTTTTCTTTTCTGGGTGCCACTTACAGTAGCCTCTGGCTAAAGGTTCCCCAGGTTAAATAAGAATACCCCATACCCCATACCCTATACCCTATACCCTATACACATGAATTTATGCATAAAGCTTTATGGTGTCTAGATTAAACCAAGTAATTGTCAGTATTTTGTTGGTAGATGGAATCCGTGAGATGCTTAAAAGTTTCACTGAAGTTGACAGTTGGACAGAATCCAAAATAGTTCAAGCTATTGACCAGTTACCCTGTGACTGTAAGATGGACAGAAGAAAAGTTCTTAAAATCTTGCGAAGCATTTTAACTGGGACTGAGGTTTGTGACATGACGTGCTGCTTTGTGTTCCATGTGCCCTGCTGATAACCCTGTGAGTTGTCACATGCATGCACACTACATATGACTACTTGGTTAGTAAGTACCTGGTTTAGTACATACTTCTGCAAAGTAAATACTCCTCATTCTGTCCCTGTGTACGTATATACATCATGTACATAAACCAACCCTGATAGTACCTAAGTACCTCTGATAGTAAGTACTGATTCCATATCCCCTTTGATGTAGGTACTAAGCAACTTTCACTCTAGTACTAGTGATAACTCAATTTTATTTTTATAAAACCACACAGCATTGCACTCAGTTTATTGGGTACAAAATGAACATAACTGTAAAACATTGGTGGTCATTTATTGGATGGAGGTTCCTTACAAAAACAATGAGGGTGGGACAGGAGGACTCTATCCCCCCTTGTTTTCCAATAACGCTTAACATCCCCTCTCTAATCGATTTGAAAATGAGGCCAGCACTCACTCAATATGCTACAAGTAGACTGGCATTAATTCTATGTCTTGTCTTACATTTCAGGTTGGACCTGCCCTAAAGGACATCATTCTAGCACTTGGCAGAGATACTGTCTGTGAAAGAATTAAGTACCATTTGCCTTAGCCCCTGTCATTTGTCTTCACTGCGTAGTACACATTCAATGTACGCAAGTCCCACCTCATGTGAATGTGTAATGAATTTTAGTTAACGTCATGTGAGCTGCAGTTATAGTGTTAATGGTTACCGATCGTAAGTGAAGGTTGATCACCTCAGCTCTCAGAACACACACTCAATCATATTATTACATGGAAATAACATGAACACAAACTTTATTAGTCAATACTTGTTTCACTGCACCTCGTTTTGCAGGTTTCTTTGACTTTGTATAATTGTTCAATTGTAGATCTTGCTCTACTCACACACACACGCGCACGCACACACACACACACGCGCGCGCGCGCACACACAAAAAAACACACAGAGGCACATAAAGCCGGAAGGCTTCCCATGACTTGGCTGTGGCAAAATACCTAAGAAAGGTTTAAGCTTAATAAGCTCTTTGGTAGAAAACACATACTGATCTCACCGCGCCCCTTGGTATGGCCAGGGAGAGTCAGAAAGGTTTTTGTGCAAAGCACTGAAAGGTGTTCCTAGAGATGCGTACTGCATGGCAATGAAAGTATAGGAAGATGAAAGATGTTTGATTTTCGGCCGGAACATCAAAAAGTGTCAGTTCCTAAAAGTTTGGGTGTGGACTACATTGACCAAGTCCACGATGTAGAGTTTGCTCCTGATATTCTGTTGTCTCCTAACACAGATTATGTGTTTGATGTGGTTCTTCCAGTGATGGAGGAGCTTAAGAATGCGAGATTATGTAGATTCATCGGTAGTACTGGTTATTTTATTGCTGTTTTGAAGGAGATTGTGGAAAAATCTAAAGTCAAAGTTGATAGTGTGTTGTCGTAGTCGTTTAACAATGAATGATTCATCGCTGGCGGAATGCTTCAATGTCTTTCAATCTCAAGGTGTACCAATTATCAATGCTTCACCAGTTGCTATGGGGCTACTCTGCAGGTCCCAATCTCAAGCCTTGGCATTCGGCACCAGATGACATCAAGTAAGTTTGCTTTGAAGCAGTGAAATATTGCCAAGAGCAAGGTGTACTGTTATGTTGGATTTTCACTATTCATAACTTCAGATATATAATTACCATCATTACACACTAATCAAATACACAATGTACTATAAGTCAGAGATTACAACATTGAAGCTTGAAGCTGTTATATAAGGAAGAGCTGTTGTTTTCACTTTATAAAGGGTGTCTGAACTTGGCTCCAGCAAACACAGCTTTATCTCCGAGCTCCTCCTCTATCCTGAGGAGTTGGTTGTAAGCAACACATTCAGACCTACAAGGTGCTCCCTGTCTTGATCTGCCCTGTGGCAAGTCCTACAAGATCTGCAATAAATGTGTCCTCAGTTTCTCCACTACGATGGCTGACCATGACACCCCACCACTAGACTGGGCTAGCTTGCAGGACTCAATGGCTTCACTCACAGATCCTATTTGGTTCACCTACGGTACTCTACAGTACAGACTACGGTACAGACTCTACAGTACGGACTCTACGGTACAGACTCTACAGTACGGACTCTACGGTACAGACTCTGCGGTACGGACTCTACGGTACAGACTCTACAGTACGGACTCTACAGTACAGACTCTACAGTACAGACTCTACAGTACAGACTCTACAGTACGGACTCTACAGTAAGGACTCTACAGTACAGACTCTACGGTACAGACTCTACGGTACAGACTCTACAGTACAGACTCTACAGTACGGACTCTACAGTACAGACTCTACAGTACGGACTCTACGGTACAGACTCTACAGTACGGACTCTACAGTACAGACTCTACGGTACAGACTCTACAGTACGGACTCTACAGTACGGACTCTACAGTACGGACTCTACAGCACGGACTCTACAGTACAGACTCTACAGTACAGACTCTACAGTACAGACTCTACAGTACGGACTCTACGGTACAGACTCTGCGGTACGGACTCTATGGTACAGACTCAGACTAGTTTCAAACTGCCATTGCAAATGTAAATGTGGTGTTCCCTTGCATGTATGAGGCCACAGTGTTGGTACCACATGTTACAGTAAGTAAAGGCTATTATAGTACAATGTGTCCTTGACACCACTATTTTTGTACACCATGTGCCCATGATCATAGCTTTTAGAAACCACCTTATATTCTTTATCTAGTATCTTTAGCCAGGAATCATTCATTTCTTCATTGAATTCATCCATTAAGTCTGTGTGTGCCTTAGCTGGTGGTGTAGCCATAGAAAGACATAGAAAGTCTCAGAACACATCACTCAATGTAGAAAGAATACACCACTCAATGTAGAGAGAACACATGCACACTCAATGTAGAGAGAACACACACTCAATGCGGAGAGAACACACACTCAATGCGGAGAGAACACACACTCAATGTGGAGAGAACACACCACTCAATGTGGAAAGAACACACCACTCAATGGGGAGAGAACACACCACTCAATGGGGAGAGAACACACCACTCAATGTAGAGAGAACACACACTCAATGTACAGAGAACACATCACTCAATGTGGATCCTCGAGAGAACACACCACTCAATGTGGAGACAACACACCACTCAATGTAGAGAACACACACTCAATCTACAAAGAACACACCACTCAATGTGGAGAGAACGCATCACTCAATGTGGAGAGAAGAACGCATCACTCAATGTGGAGAGAATACATCACTCAATGTAGAGAGAGAACAACCACTCAATGTAGAGAGAACACACATTCAATGTGGAGAGAACACATAATTCAGTGTGGAGAGAACACACACTCCATGTGAAGAGAACACACACTCAATGTAGAGAGAACACACCACTCAATGTACAGAGAACACACCACTCAATGAACAGAGAACACACACTCAATGTGGTTAGGCACACTAGTCTAAAGCTGCATATATGCCCAGCAGTAAACTACTGCATTGTCTCACATCTGCTGATCCAAAGTCACTTGATCCAATGTGCCCCGTGTGTTATACAGGCAAGAAAAAGTAAAAGTTTGTGAAAAGTCAAACAGTAGAGATCCCTGCCTATCAGTCTCAAGAGCTAACTTGAAAAATTCAAGGTAATCCAATCATACTCTTGTCAACTATCGTTCTTCTAGGCTGTGGAGAACACAAAACAAATTATATTGCTCTAATACTAGAGGCATCACATTGCCCAATTTATGCCATAGGTCTGTAACTTTCGTTAGTGAGCTAACCCACCAACGGGGCACAGACATGTCTTCCTGTACGCTAAGGGGTGGCCCCTCCATTTCACCAATTAATTAGATTGGCACACAAAGCGCGCCAAAACAAGACAATAGCCAATCAGAATGCTCAACACAAAACGGAAGTAGAACTTTAGTATAAAAGCTGCTGTCCTCGCCATTTTCCTTTGTGAGTAGTTGTCGTGTTGGTTGCAGGCTCCAATAGCGCTGAATTCAGAAAAGGGGTAACTCCGAACCCGGGTGACCAAACCGACCAGGCTACTACCTTGCGCCCATGCTGGCGGGATCTAGGAAGCCCGTAGTAGTCTCCCTTAAGGGGTCCTGGAGTAAGTCTTTGGTGCGGGGCGTTAAGAGTCAGCCGCATGGCGCTACTCACCAACCTTTTGTCGGTGTACGGTCGGAGCTTGCAGATTGGGTACGGTCCCTGCTCCTTAAAGACGCGGGAGTTGTGAGTTTGAGTTCGCCCTTGCAGTGTTGCTTGCCACATAGTCCTTTGGAGGCAGGTCCGCTTCATTGGAAGTGGGAAGGGCCTGTAAGTTACCGTTCTCTTCTCCATCTCTTTGCTGTCTAGTACCCAGCGGTGTGATGTAAGGCCCGTGAGACTTGCAGATCATCGCCCGGTTACACGTATCGTATGTGTGCCGGTGTCAGTCGATGTACGGTCGGAGCTTGTGATCGGGTGCGTCCTTGCTCCTAGCAGACATTTGGGGGCGGTGTCTGAAAGTACCCAGCGGTGACGTGTCATCGCACGGCTACACTTTGTGTGCCACAGTCGTTGTACGGGTCGGTGTTAGTCTGGCGTTGCCGACCCAATCTCGCTCGGCCATTTTCGGGGACTGACGTCACCGGGCGAGCGAGAAAGGGTCTGGCGCAAAGCATGGCTCGTAAGGCTGCAGGTCCTCAAAAATCGTGGACCCTTGCTAATAATTAATTGATGACCGAATAAGGCCAGAGCACTATTACCACGTCATGAACAACCAATCAGACAGCCATACTCTCGCCCGATCGCGAGCGGCCATACTCTCGCTGTCGCCTTCACACTGCTGTGAACAGTTCAGAATCTGATCGACTACTTGATATCGACGTTCTTTGAACATTTCCGCCCGTCTTATCTACTACCAGACCATCGTACGGAGGTACTGTGCTAATCGTTCATCATTGGGCCGGGGACAAGCTTCTCAGTATACCGTGAACAATTCAAAGCAATCGGCCTAGCGGTAGGACGGTGGTCTTCCTGTATCCTGAGTGTAGGCAGCAATGCAAATACGTCCTTACCTTCCAGAATTCTCTCACTCCGTGTAAAGCGTGGTGCAGTCAGTAGGTGTTCTGAACTTCGAATATCGAAATGCTACGGATTTCGTAGGTTTGGAGGAAGCTGTGCGACTTACAGTGATAGGGCATCCGAGTCAAACGGTTATCACATCCTACCATTCATAATCATGGTTACCAGACAGTAGTTTTAGTATCTATGGTATTTTTCAGGTTTAAACAGTTAACTTTGATGAGAAAAGTAGTACGCCATTATTCTACCTGCCGCACTGGTTCCTCCAACCCTGTTACCGACATTGCTGCAGGCGTAGCCGTTGGTTTCAGTAGACATGCAACCAAAGCCTCAGCCCAGTATGCAGCTGCAGTGTTGCAGTTTAGCAATACACAATGCCATTTTCAGCGAACCGAGAACCTCCAAGCTCGCTCCAAGCACACAATCCTAATTTGTGGTTTCACACCTTGCGATTAGATGAAAACTGCTTACTCATCAATCAGTGCCTGCTGCATCCAAAATACCTATACTTTGCGCCAGACCCTTTCTCGCTCGCCCGGTGACGTCAGTCCCCGAAAATGGCCGAGCGAGATTGGGTCGGCAACGCCAGACTAGGTCGGTGTACGGTCGGAGCTTGTGATTGGGTGCGTCCTTGCTCCTAGCAGACATTTGGGAGGGTGTCTGAAAGTACCCAGCGGTGACGTGTCATCGCACGGCTACACTTTGTGTGCCACAGTCGTTGTACGGGTCGGTGTACGGTCGGAGCTTGTGATTGGGTACGTCCTTGCTCCTTAAAGACACAGGAGTTGTGAGTTTCAGTTCGCCCTTGCAGTGTTGCTTGCCACATAGTCCTTTGGAGGCAGGTCCGCTTCATCGGAAGTGGGAAGGGCCTGTAAGTTACCGTTCTCTTCTCCACCTCTTTGCTGTCTAGTACCCAGCGGTGTGATGTAAGGCCCGTGAGACTTGCAGATCATCGCCCGGTCACGCGTATCGTATGTGTGCCGGTGTACGGTGTCAGTCGATGTACGGTTTCAGTCGGTGTACGGTCCTAGCCAGTGACTGTGGCAAGTTTTTGCCTGAAGATTCCAGGGTAGTCTTGTGGACGATGTGCGACCTGTCTAATTGTGTTCTGGGAGAGGAACTGGTGTTGCAGCTGTTTCAGCAACTTTTGTTGGTAAGTATTCAGTTGCTGATCCATACATGTGTACGTCATATCTAAGAATGAGAATACCTGGTCTTCGTAATTTTGTCAATTACATATATGTACGTAGTAAATAATAATTTATAATAATTGCCTACTGAAGCATAAAATGGCTGTAATTGCTGTACACTTCCTTGGGTCATGTCCCTTTGTTTCTTTACTGTACCATGTCATATATTTCAGTATCTTTAGGAATCACTTATTTCTTCATTGGATTCATCCATTAAGTCTTGTGTGTGCCTTAGCTGGTGGTGTATAGCCTTTTGAAATGCCTGAATAACCTGAAACTTGAATTTCAAATATATTCTTGATGATTGATTTGATTTTTATGATTTTTATAGAACCTGTGGCGGCAGCATGGTGGTGCTCGCTTTGTGGGGTAGCTGTGCAGTTGCAGGAGCTCAACACCAGTGGATGGGCATCCGTGGTACTCGATGTGTAGGACGTAATGGTTCCACTACCCTGAAATCCTGCCTGCTCGAGTAGCCTTTCCAATAAGCCACTGAACTGATTGATGTTGTCCATCTCCTCCATGTTGCTGGACCTGTCCTACCAAGACGACCTGAATCTGGTGCATTGTGGTGCTTGGACTAGTCTGAGTAGTGTCAGTGTTCAGGTGTCCAGCAGCTGATTGGCGCCCGTGGTACTCGTTGTGTAGGATGTAATGGTTCCACAGCCCTGAAGTCTTGCCCGCTCGAGTAGCCAGTCCACCCTGTCCATCAATTGATCTGTTCAAAGTGGCACCTCCCAGTGATGTCTAGTCTGGATCCCCTTCTGATGATTCCACAGATGCAACTGGTCTGACGGTAGACTTGTCGCAGCCTGGCTAAATTTTTGGGGCATGATGTACCTCCCCGTCCTCGTCGGATGCCCTGGGCACACAAGTTAGTCGTGTGGCAAAGAGAGGTACGAGAATGACTGCTATTTATAGCTATACTGCGTGTTGACAATTACATAGCTAGCATTTAATTTAACATTATGACACTATTTGGTTGGTTCTCTAATACTTTTTTTTGTTTTATATATTCACAAACTCTACTTGTTAGGTTGTGTATATATGCTAGGATATTATGCATTTGATTGATATACTCAGTTGTTAAATTGAAATATATTTCACTAGTATTCAGACTGAGATTGATTGCATGGTATTTACAATGGGTAGTTCCCATGTACAGTAGTTGGTTCACTTGCTCAGTAGCTGGTTGGTGCACAACACCCAAAACAATGCTAGGACTCCACATGAGGGCAATGCAGCAATACGTGACAAACTCTGCAAGATAACTTGTATTTTTGTTAAGTACGTCCATTACAGGCTTACTGCATATTCTCTAAATCAATTTGTCACACCAAGTTTCACAAAAATTTCCTTTGACAAGAAGTATAAAATTTATGTAGAATTGTTTTCCAGAACCTATACCTTTGAGAATGGCTGATGAAACTTTGGAGTCAAATGATTATAATAATCTCAAGTGTAGTGAAAGGAGCATTAAAGTGCAGCTCTCTGGGTACATGATAGTTGGCAAGTTTTGAGGGGTAGCTCAACACACAGTTATGCCTAGCTGCCATTTTGTCAGTCACACTCAACAGTATGCCTACCCCAACAGAACAAAAACAGCAAATAATTATCTATTGGTAAATTATTATAATTGTCAAGTTACAAGAGTAAAATGAAACGTTTTAGCTAAAATATGCATCATTATGACCATGTAGTTACTTCTGTGTGTGTAGTGATCTCCTAGCTATAAGTCTGGGTGTGTATCTGTGTGTTGTTCTGATGTTCTTCTGTGCTAGTGGTGGTGCTTGCTGTGTGTGCAGTGGGTAGTGGTGCATGTGTGTCTGGTTGTGCCGCATGGTGTGGGTACTGTAGAATAATATTATGTAGTATGTACTAATGTATTGTGTGTGGAGTGTAAAATGGTGTAGGATATGGAGCTTATTGTGGCATAGGTGGAGAGTGTGTCATGAATGGTAGTGGCTGTGCATGGTGTGGAGGTACGTGCTGATGACTGAGGGATTGTGGCTGGCGTCTGGGGTGATGTGCTGGGATCGCAGGAGTTGTGGCTGTCTTGTTGCTAGACACTGAGTGACTATCCTCCTGCCCTTGTGCACTTTCCACCTACAAGGGTAGTATTCAGTTGTATATATAGGCTTTACCATACACAAGCTTACTATGTGCTTTAGCTCCTTTCTGTTGAGGTGCGGAAAGTTACATCTGTGCTTCTTCTTACACCCATTTGTGATGTTAAAGAATTTACACAATTTAGTGTTAGTAGACTTTTCTATTGGAAAGGGCCAAACATCATAAATGTACATACATAATACCAGAACATTTGAAATGCGAGGTGTACTTACTTTGCTGTTTAGGCTTGCTAGCTTTGTCAAAATAATTGTTGACAAACTGAAAACCCTTGTCAGACATCCTTAGACTACAAAACACTGAATGCTATGGCCACTTAGCTGTCCAGCTTTAAATATGTGCATGGATTGCATGGCTGGGGGTTCAGTGGAGGTATGATTTTGATGAATTGTTTACCATCTGTTTAGGCTAGGCAATGCTATAAGAGCTTGGGACTATAAGGTGCTTATGAGAAATAATTTGTGCAGGAACTCTGCAACTGCCATATTACTTTGATAGGGGCAAGGAGAAAGGGCGGAAACAGCGGAAATGGCAAAATGGCTGAAACAGTGGAAATGCTCTCAGTAAGCATTTGCCATATTTTGTTTGACCCCACCCACATCACATGTATCTACATACTACACGGTTCCACCTAGTGATTGTCACTGTAAATAGTTTAGATGAAAGTGATGTATACGCATTTGGCCAAAAGAAGACATTGTACTGTAGCAAAGCGTATTGTAGGGTATATACGTATTGTCAACATAAACATTTTACAGTTAATTGTATTTAATGCAAACATATATGAGCCATGTGTACACTTGCACACCCACCCACACCCACACAACACACACACAACACACACACATGCACACACACACACACACACACACACATGGCTTCCTGCATCAAATAAAACACTTCCTGTGAAAGAATTTCAAATTCTGATGTGGCCACATGGCTTCCTGCATCAAAGGGAACACTTCCTGTGCTAAAAATGTCAATATCCACCTTGAACAAATGGCTTTCTGCATCAAGGTGAATACTTGCTGTGGAAAAGATCGCAATTTGTGATTTGACCATATCGCTACCCGCATCAAAGAAACAATTTCCTGTGATAAAAATTTCAATTTCCGACTTAGAAAATAGCTTCCTACATAAAGAAAAAACTTACTGTCAAAAATTTTAATTTCCCACTTAACAACATGGCTTCCCGCATCAAAGGGAACACCTCCTGTGGTAAACATTTCACTATCCAACACCACGATATGGCTTCCCACATCAAAGGGAACACATCCTGAGATGAAAATTTACATTTCCCATGACACCACATGGCTTCCCGCATCAAAGGGATGACATCCTGAGGTGAAAATTTTAGTTTACCACGCTACCACATGGCTTCCCGCATCAAAGGGGACACGTCCTGAGGTGAAAATTTACATTTCCCACGCTACCACATGGCTTCCCGCATCAAAGGGAACACATCCTGACGTGAAAATAATCATTTCCCACGATACCATATAGCTTCCCGCATCAAAGGGATCACATCCTGAGGTGAAAATTTACATTTCCCACGCTACCACATGGCTTCCCGCATCAAAGGGAACACATCCTGACGTGAAAATAATCATTTCCCACGATACCATATAGCTTCCCGCATCAAAGGGATCACATCCTGAGGTGAAAATTTACATTTCCCACGCTACCACATGGCTTCCCGCATCGAAGGGAACACATCCTGAAGTGAAAATAATCATTTCCCACGATACCACATAGCTTCCCGCATCAAAGGGAACACATCCTGAGGTGTAAATTTCAGTTTACCACGCTACCACATGGCTTCCCGCATCAAAGGGAACACATCCTGAGGTGAAAATTTACATTTCCCACGCTAACACATGCCTTCCCGCATCAAAGATAACACATCCTGAGGTAAAAGTTTACATTTCCCACGCCACCACATAGCTTCCCTCATCAGAGTGAACACATCCTGAGGTGAAAATTTATATTTCCCACGACACCACATGGCTTCCCACATCACAGTTAACACATCCTGAGGTGAAAATTTACATTTCGCACGACACCACATGGCTTCCCGCATCAAAGATAACACATCCTGAGGTGAAAATTTACATTTCCCACGCCACCAACATGGCTTCCCGCATCAAAGGGAACACATCCTGAGGTGAAAATTTACATTTCCCACGCAACTACTTGGCTTCCCGCATCGAAAAGAACACATCCTGAGGTGAAAATTTACATTTCCCACGCTACAAAATGGCTTCCCGCACCAAAGGGAACACATCCTGAGGTGAAAATTTACATTTCCCACGCTACCACATGGCTTCCTGCATCAAAGAAAACATCCTGAGGTAAAAAATTCAGTTTCCCACGCCTCAAGATAGCTTTTCACATCTATATAAACACTTCCTTAAGTTAAAATTTACAATTCCCACGCTACCACATGGCTTCTTGCATCAAAGGGAACATCCTGAGGTGAAAAAATTTACATTTCCCACGCTACCACATGGCTTCCCGCATAAAGGCAACATATCCTGAGGTGAAAATTTACATTTACCATGACACCACATGGCTTCCCGCATCAAAGGGTACACATCCGTGGTGAAAATTTACATTTCCCACGCTACCACATGGCTTCCCGCATCAAAGGAAAACACATCCTGAGGTGAAAGTTTACATTTCCCACGCCTCCACATGGCTTCCCGCATCAAAGGGAACACATACTCAGGTGAAAATTTACATTTCCCACGACACCCCATGGCTTCCCGCATAAAAGAAAACATCCTGAGGTGAAAATTTACATTTCCCACGCTACCACATTGCTTCCCGGATCAAAGGGTACACATCCTAAGGTGGAAATAATCATTTCCCATGCTACTACATGGCTTCCCCCATCAAAGGGAACACATACTGAGGTGAAAATTTACATTTCATACGACACCCCATGGCTTCCCGCATCAAAGGGAAAACATCCTGAGGTGAAAATTTACATTTCTCACGACACCACATGGCTTCCCGCATCAAAGATAACACAACCTGAGGTGAAAATATTCATTTCCCACGATACCACATAGCTTTCCGCATCAAAGGGATCACATCCTGAGGTGAAAATTTACATTTCCCACGCTAACACATGCCTTCCCGCATCAAAGATAACACAACCTGAGGTGAAAATTAGGGGGTAATGTAATCTTGGGGTAATGTACGTTGCTCCGTTCGGTTTATGTCCAACATCTTATAGCTGGGAACCTTGTTTTTGGGAAAAAACCCTGGACATAACAGCCATGGAGTGGAGGATCATCCCCCAAGATTCAATTTAGTAAGTTTTCAATCTGTGCTTTCTTTTAAACCTACCTTTGTGTCCAAAAGCCGAGATCCTAACCACCGCCTTTTTGCATTTTGAAATATTTGCGTATGGTGTAAGAAAACTCATTACGAACGAATTGCAGAGGTTAGAACTAGCTTTTGTTGCTTTCGAAGCCAAGTATATGTGTCAGATGCCATTGTGGCTATTTTCAGAAAGTCTGCTTACATTTGAACGAAGATCGAAGCGAAAAATTAAAGTACCTCATAGTCGTCCGCCATTTTGTTTTATGTCCACAAATCGGACATAACATACCTACGCTGGGAATGTGCATGGTGTTAGTACCAAACGTTGGTCTTCGAAAAACCATTTCCAACACTACACAAACGCGCTCAAAAGAACTTCAGAAACTTCATGTGTATCCACACACAATGTGCAAGGTGCTACTGCTAATATTGGTGTTAGACCCACCATATCCAACACTACAAAAAATACGCCCAAACATCTTCAGAAACTTCATGCGTATCCACTGAACACGTGGGTGGTGCTAGTGCCAAATATTGGTCTTAGAACCACCATATCCGACACTACAAAAATACGACCACAGCACAACAGAAAATTCATGTATGTCCACTGGGAATGTGCGTGGTGCTAGTGCCAAATATTGGTCTAAAAACCAGCGTATTAAAAACTACACAAATACGCCCACAACACTTCAGAAACTTCATGTTATTCCACTGGGAATGTGCGTGGTGCTAGTGAAAAATATTTGTATTAGCACCAGCATTTCCAATACTACACAAATACGCCCACAGCACCTGAGTAACTTAAGTGCTGTGTGCGTAACTGGGTGTATTTGCGTAGTGTTGGATATGCTCGTGCTAATACCAATATTTGGCACTAGTACCACGCACATTCCCAGTGGACACACATGAAGTTTCATAAGTATTGTGGGCGTATTTGTGTAGTGTTGGATATGCTTGTGCTAATACCAATATTTGGCACTAGCACCACGCACATTCCCAGTGGACACACATGAAGTTTCTGAATTGCTGTGAGTGCATTTGTGTAGTGTTGGATATGCTGGTGCTAATACCAATATTTGGTACTAGCACCACGCACATTCACAATTGACACATGAAGTTTCTGAAGTGCAGTGGGCGTTTTTGTGCAGTGTTGGATATGCTTGAGCTAATACCAATATTTGGCACTAGCACCACGCACATTCCTAGTAGACACACATGAATTTTCATAAGTACTGTAAGTGTATTTGTGTAGTGTTGGATATGCTGGTGCTAATACCAATATTTGGTACTAGCAACACACACATTCCTAGTTGACACACATGAAATTTCATAAGTACTGTGGGTGTATGTGTGTAGTGTTGGATATGCTGGTGCTAATACCAATGTTAAGCACTAGCACCACGCACATTCCCAGTGGACATACATTAAGTTTCTAAGAAGATCTGAGGGCGTATTTGTGTAGTGTTGGATATACTGGTGCTAAAGCCAAAATTTGGCACTAGCACCACGCACATTCCCAGCGGACACACATGAAGTTTACGAAGTGCAGTGGGTGTATTTATGTAGTACTGGATATGCTGGTGCTAATACCAATATTTGGCACTAGCACCACGCACATTCCCAGTGGAAACACATGAAGTTTCTGAAGTACTGTGGGCGTATTTTTGTAGTGTTGGATATGCTGGTGCTAAGAGTAATATTTGGCACTAGCACCACGCACATTCCCAGTAGACACACATGAAGTTTCTGAAGTGCTGTGGGCGTATTTGTGCAGTGTTGGGTATGCTTGTGCTAATACCAAAATTTAGCACTAGCACCACGCACGTTCCCAGTGGACACACATGAAGTTTCTGAAGTGCTGTGGGCGCATTTGTGTAGTGTTGGATATGCTGGTGCTAATACCAATATTTGGAACTAACACCACGCATATTCCCAGTGGACACACATGAAGTTTCTGAAGTTCTGCGGGCGTATGTGTGTAGTGTTGAATATGCTGGTGCTAATACCAATGTTAAGCACTAGCACCACGCACATTCCCAGTGGACACACATGAAGTTTCTGAAGTACTGTGAGCGCATTTGTGTAGTGTTGGATATGCTGGTGCTAATACCAATATTTGGTAATAGCACCACGCAAATACCCAATTGACACACATGAAGTTTCTGAAGTACTGTGGGCGTATTTTTGTAGTGTTGGATATGCTGGTGCTAAGACTAATATTTGGCACTAGCACAACGCACATTCCCAGTAGACACACATGAAGTTTCTGAAGTGCTGTGGGCGTATTTGTGCAGTGTTGGATATGCTGGTGCTAATACCAATATTTGGCACTAGCACCACGCACATTCCCAGTGGACACACATGAAGTTTCTGAAGTGCTGTGGGCGTATTTGTGTAGTGTTGGATATGCTGGTGCTAATACCAATATTTGGTAAAAGCACCACGCACATTCCTAGTTGAAACACATGAAATTTCATAAGTACTGTGGGTGTATTTGTGTAGTGTTGGATATGCTGGTGCTAATACCAATATTTAGCACTAGCACCACGCACATTCCCAGTGGACACACATGAAGTTTCTGAAGTGCTGTGGGCGTATTTGTGTAGTGTTGGATATGCTGGTGCTAATACATATATTTGGAACTAACACCACTCATATTCCCAGTGGACACACATGAAATTTCATAAGTACTGTGGGTGTATGTGTGTAGTTTTGGATATGCTGGTGCTAATACCAATGTTAAGCACTAGCACCACGCACATTCCCAGTGGACATACATTAAGTTTCTAAGAAGATCTGAAGGCGTATTTGTGTAGTATTGGATATACTGGTGCTAACGCCAAAATTTGGCACTAGCACCACGCACATTCCCAGAGGACACACATGAAGTTTACGAAGTGCAGTGGGTGTATTTATGTAGTGCTGGATATGCTGGGGCTACTACCAATATTTGGAACTAGTACCACGCACATTCCCAGTGGAAACACATGAAGTTTCTGAAGTACTGTGGGCGTA
The DNA here is from genome assembly GCA_963170055.1 of Halisarca cf. caerulea. Taxonomy (NCBI): domain Eukaryota; kingdom Metazoa; phylum Porifera; class Demospongiae; order Chondrillida; family Halisarcidae; genus Halisarca; species Halisarca cf. caerulea. The sequence goes on from CAUJGJ010000016.1 coordinate 554,392, forward strand.
TTTTGGTAGTGTTGGATATGCTGGTGCTAATACCAATATTTGGCACTAGCACCACGCACATTCCCAGTGGACACACATGAAGTTTCTGAAGTGCTGTGGGCGTATTTGTGTAGTGTTGGATATGCTGGTGCTAATACCAATATTTGGTAAAAGCACCACGCACATTCCTAGTTGAAACACATGAAATTTCATAAGTACTGTGGGTGTATTTGTGTAGTGTTGGATATGCTGGTGCTAATACCAATATTTAGCACTAGCACCACGCACATTCCCAGTGGACACACATGAAGTTTCTGAAGTGCTGTGGGCGTATTTGTGTAGTGTTGGATATGCTGGTGCTAATACATATATTTGGAACTAACACCACTCATATTCCCAGTGGACACACATGAAATTTCATAAGTACTGTGGGTGTATGTGTGTAGTTTTGGATATGCTGGTGCTAATACCAATGTTAAGCACTAGCACCACGCACATTCCCAGTGGACATACATTAAGTTTCTAAGAAGATCTGAAGGCGTATTTGTGTAGTATTGGATATACTGGTGCTAACGCCAAAATTTGGCACTAGCACCACGCACATTCCCAGAGGACACACATGAAGTTTACGAAGTGCAGTGGGTGTATTTATGTAGTGCTGGATATGCTGGGGCTACTACCAATATTTGGAACTAGTACCACGCACATTCCCAGTGGAAACACATGAAGTTTCTGAAGTACTGTGGGCGTATTTTGGTAGTGTTGGATATGCTGGTGCTAATACCAATATTTGGCACTAGCACCACGCACATTCCCAGTGGACACACATGAAGTTTCTGAAGTGCTGTGGGCGTATTTGTGTAGTGTTGGATATGCTGGTGCTAATACCAATATTTGGTAAAAGCACCACGCACATTCCTAGTTGAAACACATGAAATTTCATAAGTACTGTGGGTGTATTTGTGTAGTGTTGGATATGCTGGTGCTAATACCAATATTTAGCACTAGCACCACGCACATTCCCAGTGGACACACATGAAGTTTCTGAAGTGCTGTGGGCGTATTTGTGTAGTGTTGGATATGCTGGTGCTAATACATATATTTGGAACTAACACCACGCATATTCCCAGTGGACACACATGAAATTTCATAAGTACTGTGGGTGTATGTGTGTAGTTTTGGATATGCTGGTGCTAATACCAATGTTAAGCACTAGCACCACGCACATTCCCAGTGGACATACATTAAGTTTCTAAGAAGATCTGAAGGCGTATTTGTGTAGAATTGGATATACTGGTGCTAACGCTAAAATTTGGCACTAGCACCACGCACATTCCCAGAGGACACACATGAAGTTTACGAAGTGCAGTGGGTGTATTTATGTAGTGCTGGATATGCTGGGGCTACTACCAATATTTGGCACTAGTACCACGCACATTCCCAGTGGAAACACATGAAGTTTCTGAACTACTGTGGGCGTATTTTGGTAGTGTTGGATATGCTAGTGCTAAGACTAATATTTGGCACTAGCACCACGCACATTCCCAGAGGACACACATGAAGTTTCTGAAGTACTGTGGGCGTATTTTTGTAGTGTTGGATATGCTGGTGCTAAGACTAATATTTGGCACTAGCACAACGCACATTCCCAGTAGACACACATGAAGTTTCTGAAGTGCTGTGGGCGTATTTGTGCAGTGTTGGATATGCTGGTGCTAATACCAATATTTGGCACTAGTACCACGCACATTCCCAGTGGACACACATGAAGTTTCTTAAGTGCTATGGGCGTATTTGTGTAGTGTTGGATATGCTGGTGCTAATACCAATATTTGGTAAAAGCACCACGCACATTCCTAGTTGAAACACATGAAATTTCATAAGTACTGTGGGTGTATTTGTGTAGTGTTGGATATGCTGGTGCTAATACCAATATTTAGCACTAGCACCACGCACATTCCCAGTGGACACACATGAAGTTTCTGAAGTGCTGTGGGCGTATTTGTGTAGTGTTGGATATGCTGGTGCTAATACCAATATTTAGAACTAACACCACGCATATTCCCAGTGGACACACATGAAATTTCATAAGTACTGTGGGTGTATGTGTGTAGTTTTGGATATGCTGGTGCTAATACCAATGTTAAGCACTAGCACCACGCACATTCCCAGTGGACATACATTAAGTTTCTAAGAAGATCTGAAGGCGTATTTGTGTAGAATTGGATATACTGGTGCTAACGCCAAAATTTGGCACTAGCACCACGCACATTCCCAGAGGACACACATGAAGTTTACGAAGTGCAGTGGGTGTATTTATGTAGTGCTGGATATGCTGGGGCTACTACCAATATTTGGCACTAGTACCACGCACATTCCCAGTGGACACACATGACCTTTCTGAAGTGCTGTGAGCGCATTTGTGTAGTGTTGGATATGCTGGTGCTAATACCAATATTTGGCACTAGCACCACGCACATTCCCAGTGGACACACATGACCTTTCTGATGTGCTGTGAGCGCATTTGTGTAGTGTTGGATATGATGGTGCTAATACCAATATTTGGCACTAGCACCACGCACATTCCCAGTGGACAAACATGAAGTTTCTGAAGTGCTGTGGGCGTATTTGTGTAGTGTTGGATATGCTGGTGCTAATACCAATATTTGGCACTAGCACCACGCACATTCCCAGAGGACACACATGAAGCTTCATAACTACTGTGGGCGTGTTTGTGTAATGTTGGATATGCTGGTGCTAATACCAATATTTGGTACTAGCACCACGCACATTCCCAGTGGACACACATGAAGTTTCTTAACTACTGTGGGCGTATTTGTGTAATGTTGGATATGCTGGTGCTAATACCAATATTTGGCACTAGCACCACGCACATTCCCAGTGGACACACATGAAGTTTCATAACTACTGTGGGCGTGTTTGTGTAATGTTGGATATGCTGGTGCTAATACCAATATTTGGCACTAGCACCACGCACATTCCCAGAGGACACACATAAAGTTTCTTTACTACTGTGGGCGTATTTGTGTAATGTTGGATATGCTGGTGCTAATACCAATATTTGGCACTAGCACCACGCACATTCCCAGAGGACACACATGAAGTTTCATAACTACTGTGGGCGTATTTGTGTAGTGTTGGATATGCTGGTGCTAATACCAATATTTGGCACTAGCACCACGCACATTCCCAGTGGACACACATGAAGTTTCATAACTAATGTGGGCGTATTTGTGTAATGTTGGATATGCTGGTGCTAATACCAATATTTGGCACTAGCACCACGCACATTCCCAGAGGACACACATGAAGTTTCTTTACTACTGTGGGCGTATTTGTGTAATGTTGGATATGCTGGTGCTAATACAAGTATTTGGCACTAGCACCACGCACATTCCCAGTGGACACACATGACCTTTCTCAAGTGCTGTGAGCGCATTTGTTTAGTGTTGGATATGCTGGTGCTAATACCAATATTTGGCACTAGCACCACGCACATTCCCAGTGGACACACATGACCTTTCTGAAGTGCTGTGAGCGCATTTGTGTAGTGTTGGATATGCTGGTGCTAATACCAATATTTGGCACTGGCACCACGCACATTCCCAGTGGACACACATGACCTTTCTGAAGTGCTGTGGGCGTATTTGTGTAGTGTTGGATATGCTGGTGCTAATACCAATATTTGGCACTAGCACCACGCACATTCCCAGTGGACACACATGAAGTTTCTGAAGTGCTGTGGGCGTATTTGTGTAGTGTTGGATATGCTGGTGCTAATACCAATATTTGGCACTAGCACCACGCACATTCCCAGAGGACACACATGAAGTTTCTTTACTACTTTGGGCGTAATTGTGTAATGTTGGATATGCTGGTGCTAATATAAGTATTTGGCACTAGCACCACGCACATTCCCAGTGGACACACATGACCTTTCTGAAGTGCTGTGAGCGCATTTGTGTAGTGTTGGATATGCTGGTGCTAATACCAATATTTGGCACTGGCACCACGCACATTCCCAGAGGACACACATGAAGTTTCAAAACTACTGTGGGCGTATTTTTGTAATGTTGGATATGCTGGTGCTAATACCAATATTTGGCACTAGCACCACGCACATTCCCAGTGGACACACATGACCTTTCTGATGTGCTGTGAGCGCATTTGTGTAGTGTTGGATATGCTGGTGCTAATACCAATATTTGGCACTAGCACCACGCACATTCCCAGTGGACAAACATGAAGTTTCTGAAGTGCTGTGGGCGTATTTGTGTAGTGTTGGATATGCTGGTGCTAATACCAATACTTGGCACTAGCACCACGCACATTCCCAGAGGACACACATGAAGCTTCATAACTACTGTGGGCGTGTTTGTGTAATGTTGGATATGCTGGTGCTAATACCAATATTTGGTATTAGCACCACGCACATTCCCAGTGGACACACATGAAGTTTCTTAACTACTGTGGGCGTATTTGTGTAATGTTGGATATGCTGGTGCTAATACCAATATTTGGCACTAGCACCACGCACATTCCCAGTAGACACACATGAAGTTTCTGAAGTGCTGTGGGCGTACTTGTGTAGTGTTGGATATGCTGGTGCTAATACCAATATTTGGCACTAGCACCACGCACATTCCCAGTGGACACACATGACCTTTCTGAAGTGCTGTGAGCGCATTTGTGTAGTGTTGGATATGCTGGTGCTAATACCAATATTTGGCACTAGCACCACGCACATTCCCAGTGGACACACATGAAGTTTCATAACTACTGTGGGCGTATTTGTGTAATGTTGGATATGCTGGTGCTAATACCAATATTTGGTATTAGCACCACGCACATTCCCAGTGGACACACATGAAGTTTCTTAACTACTGTGGGCGTATTTGTGTAATGTTGGATATGCTGGTGCTAATACCAATATTTGGCACTAGCACCACGCACATTCCCAGTAGACACACATGAAGTTTCTGAAGTGCTGTGGGCGTACTTGTGTAGTGTTGGATATGCTGGTGCTAATACCAATATTTGGCACTAGCACCACGCACATTCCCAGTGGACACACATGACCTTTCTGAAGTGCTGTGAGCGCATTTGTGTAGTGTTGGATATGCTGGTGCTAATACCAATATTTGGCACTAGCACCACGCACATTCCCAGTGGACACACATGAAGTTTCATAACTACTGTGGGCGTATTTGTGTAATGTTGGATATGCTGGTGCTAATACCAATATTTGGCACTAGCACCACGCACATTCCCAGAGGACACACATGAAGTTTCTTTACTACTGTGGGCGTATTTATGTAATGTTGGATATGCTGGTGCTAATACCAATATTTGGCACTAGCACCACGCACATTCCCAGAGGACACACATGAAGTTTCATAACTACTGTGGGCGTATTTGTGTAGTGTTGGATATGCTGGTGCTAATACCAATATTTGGCACTAGCACCACGCACATTCCCAGTGGACACACATGACCTTTCTGATGTGCTGTGAGCGCATTTGTGTAGTGTTGGATATGCTGGTGCTAATACCAATATTTGGCACTAGCACCACGCACATTCCCAGTGGACAAACATGAAGTTTCTGAAGTGCTGTGGGCGTATTTGTGTAGTGTTGGATATGCTGGTGCTAATACCAATATTTGGCACTAGCACCACGCACATTCCCAGAGGACACACATGAAGCTTCATAACTACTGTGGGCGTGTTTGTGTAATGTTGGATATGCTGGTGCTAATACCAATATTTGGTACTAGCACCACGCACATTCCCAGTGGACACACATGAAGTTTCTTAACTACTGTGGGCGTATTTGTGTAATGTTGGATATGCTGGTGCTAATACCAATATTTGGCACTAGCACCACGCACATTCCCAGTAGACACACATGAAGTTTCTGAAGTGCTGTGGGCGTACTTGTGTAGTGTTGGATATGCTGGTGCTAATACCAATATTTGGCACTAGCACCACGCACATTCCCAGTGGACACACATGACCTTTCTGAAGTGCTGTGAGCGCATTTCTGTAGTGTTGGATATGCTGGTGCTAATACCAATATTTGGCACTAGCACCACGCACATTCCCAGTGGACACACATGAAGTTTCATAACTACTGTGGGCGTATTTGTGTAATGTTGGATATGCTGGTGCTAATACCAATATTTGGCACTAGCACCACGCACATTCCCAGAGGACACACATGAAGTTTCTTTACTACTGTGGGCGTATTTGTGTAATGTTGGATATGCTGGTGCTAATACCAATATTTGGCACTAGCACCACGCACATTCCCAGAGGACACACATGAAGTTTCATAACTACTGTGGGCGTATTTGTGTAGTGTTGGATATGCTGGTGCTAATACCAATATTTGGCACTAGCACCACGCACATTCCCAGTGGACACACATGAAGTTTCATAACTACTGTGGGCGTATTTGTGTAATGTTGGATATGCTGGTGCTAATACCAATATTTGGCACTAGCACCACGCACATTCCCAGAGGACACACATGAAGTTTCTTTACTACTGTGGGCGTATTTGTGTAATGTTGGATATGCTGGTGCTAATACAAGTATTTGGCACTAGCACCACGCACATTCCCAGTGGACACACATGACCTTTCTCAAGTGCTGTGAGCGCATTTGTTTAGTGTTGGATATGCTGGTGCTAATACCAATATTTGGCACTAGCACCACGCACATTCCCAGTGGACACACATGACCTTTCTGAAGTGCTGTGAGCGCATTTGTGTAGTGTTGGATATGCTGGTGCTAATACCAATATTTGGCACTGGTACCACGCACATTCCCAGTGGACACACATGACCTTTCTGAAGTGCTGTGGGCGTATTTGTGTAGTGTTGGATATGCTGGTGCTAATACCAATATTTGGCACTAGCACCACGCACATTCCCAGTGGACACACATGAAGTTTCTGAAGTGCTGTGGGCGTATTTGTGTAGTGTTGGATATGCTGGTGCTAATACCAATATTTGGCACTAGCACCACGCACATTCCCAGAGGACACACATGAAGTTTCTTTACTACTTTGGGCGTAATTGTGTAATGTTGGATATGCTGGTGCTAATATAAGCATTTGGCACTAGCACCAAGCACATTCCCAGTGGACACACATGACCTTTCTGAAGTGCTGTGAGCGCATTTGTGTAGTGTTGGATATGCTGGTGCTAATACCAATATTTGGCACTAGCACCACGCACATTCCCAGAGGACACACATGAAGTTTCAAAACTACTGTGGGCGTATTTTTGTAATGTTGGATATGCTGGTGCTAATACCAATATTTGGCACTAGCACCACGCACATTCCCAGTGGACACACATGACCTTTCTGATGTGCTGTGAGCGCATTTGTGTAGTGTTGGATATGCTGGTGCTAATACCAATATTTGGCACTAGCACCACGCACATTCCCAGTGGACAAACATGAAGTTTCTGAAGTGCTGTGGGCGTATTTGTGTAGTGTTGGATATGCTGGTGCTAATACCAATATTTGGCACTAGCACCACGCACATTCCCAGAGGACACACATGAAGCTTCATAACTACTGTGGGCGTGTTTGTGTAATGTTGGATATGCTGGTGCTAATACCAATATTTGGTACTAGCACCACGCACATTCCCAGTGGACACACATGAAGTTTCTTAACTACTGTGGGCGTATTTGTGTAATGTTGGATATGCTGGTGCTAATACCAATATTTGGCACTAGCACCACGCACATTCCCAGTAGACACACATGAAGTTTCTGAAGTGCTGTGGGCGTACTTGTGTAGTGTTGGATATGCTGGTGCTAATACCAATATTTGGCACTAGCACCACGCACATTCCCAGTGGACACACATGACCTTTCTGAAGTGCTGTGAGCGCATTTGTGTAGTGTTGGATATGCTGGTGCTAATACCAATATTTGGCACTAGCACCACGCACATTCCCAGTGGACACACATGAAGTTTCATAACTACTGTGGGCGTATTTGTGTAATGTTGGATATGCTGGTGCTAATACCAATATTTGGTACTAGCACCACGCACATTCCCAGAGGACACACATGAAGTTTCTTTACTACTGTGGGCGTATTTATGTAATGTTGGATATGCTGGTGCTAATACCAATATTTGGCACTAGTACCACGCACATTCCCAGAGGACACACATGAAGTTTCATAACTACTGTGGGCGTATTTGTGTAGTGTTGGATATGCTGGTGCTAATACCAATATTTGGCACTAGCACCACGCACATTCCCAGTGGACACACATGAAGTTTCATAACTACTGTGGGCGTATTTGTGTAGTGTTGGATATGCTGGTGCTAATACCAATATTTGGCACTAGCACCACGCACATTCCCAGAGGACACACATGAAGTTTCTTTACTACTGTGGGCGTATTTGTGTAATGTTGGATATGCTGGTGCTAATACAAGTATTTGGCACTAACACCACGCACATTCCCAGTGGACACACATGACCTTTCTCAAGTGCTGTGAGCGCATTTCTTTAGTGTTGGATATGCTGGTGCTAATACCAATATTTGGCACTAGCACCACGCACATTCCCAGTGGACACACATGACCTTTCTGAAGTGCTGTGAGCGCATTTGTGTAGTGTTGGATATGCTGGTGCTAATACCAATATTTGGCACTAGCACAACGCACATTCCCAGTGGACACACATGACCTTTCATATGTGCTGTGGGCGTATTTGTGTAGTGTTGGATATGCTGGTGCTAATACCAATATTTGGCACTAGCACCACGCACATTCCCACTGGACACACATGACCTTTCTGAAGTTCTGTGGGCGTATTATTGTAGTGTTGGATATGCTGGTGCTAATACCAATATTTGGCACTAGCACCACGCACATTCCCAGTGGACACACATGAAGTTTCTGAAGTGCTGTGGGCGTATTTGTGTAGTGTTGGATATGCTGGTGCTAATACCAATATTTGGCACTAGCACCACGCACATTCCCAGTGGACACACATGAAGTTTCTTAACTACTGTGGGCGTATTTGTGTAATGTTGGATATGTTGGTGCTAATACCAATATTTGGCACTAGCACCACGCACATTCCCAGAGGACACACATGAAGCTTCATAACTACTGTGGGCGTGTTTGTGTAATGTTGGATATGCTGGTGCTAATAACAATATTTGGTACTAGCACCACGCACATTCCCAGTGGACACACATGAAGTTTCTTAACTACTGTGGGCGTATTTGTGTAATGTTGGATATGCTGGTGCTAATACCAATATTTGGCACTAGCACCACGCACATTCCCAGTAGACACACATGAAGTTTCTGAAGTGCTGTGGGCGTACTTGTGTAGTGTTGGATATGCTGGTGCTAATACCAATATTTGGCACTAGCACCACGCACATTCCCAGTGGACACACATGACCTTTCTGAAGTGCTGTGAGCGCATTTGTGTAGTGTTGGATATGCTGGTGCTAATACCAATATTTGGCACTAGCACCACGCACATTCCCAGTGGACACACATGAAGTTTCATAACTACTGTGGGCGTATTTGTGTAATGTTGGATATGCTGGTGCTAATACCAATATTTGGTACTAGCACCACGCACATTCCCAGAGGACACACATGAAGTTTCATAACTACTGTGGGCGTATTTGTGTAATGTTGGATATGCTGGTGCTAATACCAATATTTGGTACTAGCACCACGCACATTCCCAGTGGACACACATGAAGTTTCATAACTACTGTGGGCGTATTTGTGTAATGTTGGATATGCTGGTGCTAATACCAATATTTGGTACTAGCACCACGCACATTCCCAGAGGACACACATGAAGTTTCTTTACTACTGTGGGCGTATTTATGTAATGTTGGATATGCTGGTGCTAATAACAATATTTGGTACTAGCACCACGCACATTCCCAGTGGACACACATGAAGTTTCTTAACTACTGTGGGCGTATTTGTGTAATGTTGGATATGCTGGTGCTAATACCAATATTTGGCACTAGCACCACGCACATTCCCAGTAGACACACATGAAGTTTCTGAAGTGCTGTGGGCGTACTTGTGTAGTGTTGGATATGCTGGTGCTAATACCAATATTTGGCACTAGCACCACGCACATTCCCAGTGGACACACATGACCTTTCTGAAGTGCTGTGAGCGCATTTGTGTAGTGTTGGATATGCTGGTGCTAATACCAATATTTGGCACTAGCACCACGCACATTCCCAGTGGACACACATGAAGTTTCATAACTACTGTGGGCGTATTTGTGTAATGTTGGATATGCTGGTGCTAATACCAATATTTGGTACTAGCACCACGCACATTCCCAGAGGACACACATGAAGTTTCTTTACTACTGTGGGCGTATTTATGTAATGTTGGATATGCTGGTGCTAATACCAATATTTGGCACTAGTACCACGCACATTCCCAGAGGACACACATGAAGTTTCATAACTACTGTGGGCGTATTTGTGTAGTGTTGGATATGCTGGTGCTAATACCAATATTTGGCACTAGCACCACGCACATTCCCAGTGGACACACATGAAGTTTCATAACTACTGTGGGCGTATTTGTGTAGTGTTGGATATGCTGGTGCTAATACCAATATTTGGCACTAGCACCACGCACATTCCCAGAGGACACACATGAAGTTTCTTTACTACTGTGGGCGTATTTGTGTAATGTTGGATATGCTGGTGCTAATACAAGTATTTTGCACTAACACCACGCACATTCCCAGTGGACACACATGACCTTTCTCAAGTGCTGTGAGCGCATTTGTTTAGTGTTGGATATGCTGGTGCTAATACCAATATTTGGCACTAGCACCACGCACATTCCCAGTGGACACACATGACCTTTCTGAAGTGCTGTGAGCGCATTTGTGTAGTGTTGGATATGCTGGTGCTAATACCAATATTTGGCACTAGCACAACGCACATTCCCAGTGGACACACATGACCTTTCATATGTGCTGTGGGCGTATTTGTGTAGTGTTGGATATGCTGGTGCTAATACCAATATTTGGCACTAGCACCACGCACATTCCCACTGGACACACATGACCTTTCTGAAGTTCTGTGGGCGTATTATTGTAGTGTTGGATATGCTGGTGCTAATACCAATATTTGGCACTAGCACCACGCACATTCCCAGTGGACACACATGAAGTTTCTGAAGTGCTGTGGGCGTATTTGTGTAGTGTTGGATATGCTGGTGCTAATACCAATATTTGGCACTAGCACCACGCACATTCCCAGTGGAAACACATGAAGTTTCTTAACTACTGTGGGCGTATTTGTGTAATGTTGGATATGTTGGTGCTAATACCAATATTTGGCACTAGCACCACGCACATTCCCAGTAGACACACATGAAGTTTCTGAAGTGCTGTGGGCGTACTTGTGTAGTGTTGGATATGCTGGTGCTAATACCAATATTTGGCACTAGCACCACGCACATTCCCAGTGGACACACATGACCTTTCTGAAGTGCTGTGGGCGTATTTGTGTAGTGTTGGATATGCTGGTACTAATACCAATATTAGGCACTAGCACCGCGCACATTCCCAGTGGACACACATGAAGTTTGTGAAGTGCTGTGGGCGTATTTGTGTAGTGTTGGATATGCTGGTGCTAATACCAATATTTGGCACTAGCACCACGCACATTCCCAGGGGACACACATAAAGTTTCTGAAGTGCTGTGGGCGTATTTGTGTAGTGTTGGATATGCTGGTGCTAATACCAATATTTGGCACTAGCACCACGCACATTCCCAGTGGACACACATGACCTTTCTGAAGTGTTGTGGGCGTATTTGTGTAGTGTTGGATATGCTGGTGCTAATACCAATATTTGGCACTAGCACCACGCACATTCCCAGTGGACACACATGACCTTTGTGAAGTGCTATGGGCGTATTTGTGTAGTGTTGTATATGCTGGTGCTAATACCAATATTGGGCACTAGCACCACGCACATTCCCAGTAGACACACATGAAGTTTCTGAAGTGCTGTGGGCGTACTTGTGTAGTGTTGGATATGCTGGTGCTAATACCAATATTTGGCACTAGCACCACGCACATTCCCAGTGGAAACACATGAAGTTTCTGAAGTGCTGTGGGCGTATTTGTGTAGTGTTGGATATGCTGGTGCTAATACCAATATTTGGCACTAGCACCACGCACATTCCCAGAGGACACACATGAAGTTTCTTTACTACTGTGGGCGTATTTGTGTAATGTTGGATATGCTGGTGCTAATACAAGTATTTGGCACTAGCACCACGCACATTCCCACTGGACACACATGACCTTTCTCAAGTGCTGTGAGCGCATTTGTTTAGTGTTGGATATGCTGGTGCTAATACCAATATTTGGCACTAGCACCACGCACATTCCCAGTGGACACACATGAAGTTTCTTAACTACTGTGGGCGTATTTGTGTAATGTTGGATATGTTGGTGCTAATACCAATATTTGGCACTAGCACCACGCACATTCCCAGAGGACACACATGAAGCTTCATAACTACTGTGGGCGTGTTTGTGTAATGTTGGATATGCTGGTGCTAATAACAATATTTGGTACTAGCACCACGCACATTCCCAGTGGACACACATGAAGTTTCTTAACTACTGTGGGCGTATTTGTGTAATGTTGGATATGCTGGTGCTAATACCAATATTTGGCACTAGCACCACGCACATTCCCAGTAGACACACATGAAGTTTCTGAAGTGCTGTGGGCGTACTTGTGTAGTGTTGGATATGCTGGTGCTAATACCAATATTTGGCACTAGCACCACGCACATTCCCAGTGGACACACATGACCTTTCTGAAGTGCTGTGAGCGCATTTGTGTAGTGTTGGATATGCTGGTGCTAATACCAATATTTGGCACTAGCACCACGCACATTCCCAGTGGACACACATGAAGTTTCATAACTACTGTGGGCGTATTTGTGTAATGTTGGATATGCTGGTGCTAATACCAATATTTGGTACTAGCACCACGCACATTCCCAGAGGACACACATGAAGTTTCATAACTACTGTGGGCGTATTTGTGTAATGTTGGATATGCTGGTGCTAATACCAATATTTGGTACTAGCACCACGCACATTCCCAGTGGACACACATGAAGTTTCATAACTACTGTGGGCGTATTTGTGTAATGTTGGATATGCTGGTGCTAATACCAATATTTGGTACTAGCACCACGCACATTCCCAGAGGACACACATGAAGTTTCTTTACTACTGTGGGCGTATTTATGTAATGTTGGATATGCTGGTGCTAATAACAATATTTGGTACTAGCACCACGCACATTCCCAGTGGACACACATGAAGTTTCTTAACTACTGTGGGCGTATTTGTGTAATGTTGGATATGCTGGTGCTAATACCAATATTTGGCACTAGCACCACGCACATTCCCAGTAGACACACATGAAGTTTCTGAAGTGCTGTGGGCGTACTTGTGTAGTGTTGGATATGCTGGTGCTAATACCAATATTTGGCACTAGCACCACGCACATTCCCAGTGGACACACATGACCTTTCTGAAGTGCTGTGAGCGCATTTGTGTAGTGTTGGATATGCTGGTGCTAATACCAATATTTGGCACTAGCACCACGCACATTCCCAGTGGACACACATGAAGTTTCATAACTACTGTGGGCGTATTTGTGTAATGTTGGATATGCTGGTGCTAATACCAATATTTGGTACTAGCACCACGCACATTCCCAGAGGACACACATGAAGTTTCTTTACTACTGTGGGCGTATTTATGTAATGTTGGATATGCTGGTGCTAATACCAATATTTGGCACTAGTACCACGCACATTCCCAGAGGACACACATGAAGTTTCATAACTACTGTGGGCGTATTTGTGTAGTGTTGGATATGCTGGTGCTAATACCAATATTTGGCACTAGCACCACGCACATTCCCAGTGGACACACATGAAGTTTCATAACTACTGTGGGCGTATTTGTGTAGTGTTGGATATGCTGGTGCTAATACCAATATTTGGCACTAGCACCACGCACATTCCCAGAGGACACACATGAAGTTTCTTTACTACTGTGGGCGTATTTGTGTAATGTTGGATATGCTGGTGCTAATACAAGTATTTTGCACTAACACCACGCACATTCCCAGTGGACACACATGACCTTTCTCAAGTGCTGTGAGCGCATTTGTTTAGTGTTGGATATGCTGGTGCTAATACCAATATTTGGCACTAGCACCACGCACATTCCCAGTGGACACACATGACCTTTCTGAAGTGCTGTGAGCGCATTTGTGTAGTGTTGGATATGCTGGTGCTAATACCAATATTTGGCACTAGCACAACGCACATTCCCAGTGGACACACATGACCTTTCATATGTGCTGTGGGCGTATTTGTGTAGTGTTGGATATGCTGGTGCTAATACCAATATTTGGCACTAGCACCACGCACATTCCCACTGGACACACATGACCTTTCTGAAGTTCTGTGGGCGTATTATTGTAGTGTTGGATATGCTGGTGCTAATACCAATATTTGGCACTAGCACCACGCACATTCCCAGTGGACACACATGAAGTTTCTGAAGTGCTGTGGGCGTATTTGTGTAGTGTTGGATATGCTGGTGCTAATACCAATATTTGGCACTAGCACCACGCACATTCCCAGTGGAAACACATGAAGTTTCTTAACTACTGTGGGCGTATTTGTGTAATGTTGGATATGTTGGTGCTAATACCAATATTTGGCACTAGCACCACGCACATTCCCAGTAGACACACATGAAGTTTCTGAAGTGCTGTGGGCGTACTTGTGTAGTGTTGGATATGCTGGTGCTAATACCAATATTTGGCACTAGCACCACGCACATTCCCAGTGGACACACATGACCTTTCTGAAGTGCTGTGGGCGTATTTGTGTAGTGTTGGATATGCTGGTACTAATACCAATATTAGGCACTAGCACCGCGCACATTCCCAGTGGACACACATGAAGTTTGTGAAAAGCTGTGGGCGTATTTGTGTAGTGTTGGATATGCTGGTGCTAATACCAATATTTGGCACTAGCACCACGCACATTCCCAGGGGACACACATAAAGTTTCTGAAGTGCTGTGGGCGTATTTGTGTAGTGTTGGATATGCTGGTGCTAATACCAATATTTGGCACTAGCACCACGCACATTCCCAGTGGACACACATGACCTTTCTGAAGTGTTGTGGGCGTATTTGTGTAGTGTTGGATATGCTGGTGCTAATACCAATATTTGGCACTAGCACCACGCACATTCCCAGTGGACACACATGACCTTTGTGAAGTGCTATGGGCGTATTTGTGTAGTGTTGTATATGCTGGTGCTAATACCAATATTGGGCACTAGCACCACGCACATTCCCAGTAGACACACATGAAGTTTCTGAAGTGCTGTGGGCGTACTTGTGTAGTGTTGGATATGCTGGTGCTAATACCAATATTTGGCACTAGCACCACGCACATTCCCAGTGGAAACACATGAAGTTTCTGAAGTGCTGTGGGCGTATTTGTGTAGTGTTGGATATGCTGGTGCTAATACCAATATTTGGCACTAGCACCACGCACATTCCCAGAGGACACACATGAAGTTTCTTTACTACTGTGGGCGTATTTGTGTAATGTTGGATATGCTGGTGCTAATACAAGTATTTGGCACTAGCACCACGCACATTCCCACTGGACACACATGACCTTTCTCAAGTGCTGTGAGCGCATTTGTTTAGTGTTGGATATGCTGGTGCTAATACCAATATTTGGCACTAGCACCACGCACATTCCCAGTGGACACACATGACCTTTCTGAAGTGCTGTGAGCGCATTTGTGTAGTGTTGGATATGCTGGTGCTAATACCAATATTTGGCACTAGCACAACGCACATTCCCAGTGGACACACATGACCTTTCATATGTGCTGTGGGCGTATTTGTGTAGTGTTGGATATGCTGGTGCTAATACCAATATTTGGCACTAGCACCACGCACATTCCCACTGGACACACATGACCTTTCTGAAGTTCTGTGGGCGTATTATTGTAGTGTTGGATATGCTGGTGCAAATACCAATATTTGGCACTAGCACCACGCACATTCCCAGTGGACACACATGAAGTTTCTTTACTACTGTGGGCGTATTTGTGTAGTGTTGGATATGCTGGTGCTAATACCAATATTTGGCACTAGCACCACGCACATTCCCAGTGGACACACATGAAGTTTCTTAACTACTGTGGGCGTATTTGTGTAATGTTGGATATGTTGGTGCTAATACCAATATTTGGCACTAGCACCACGCACATTCCCAGTAGACACACATGAAGTTTCTGAAGTGCTGTGGGCGTACTTGTGTAGTGTTGGATATGCTGGTGCTAATACCAATATTTGGCACTAGCACCACGCACATTCCCAGTGGACACACATGACCTTTCTGAAGTGCTGTGGGCGTATTTGTGTAGTGTTGGATATGCTGGTACTAATACCAATATTAGGCACTAGCACCGCGCACATTCCCAGTGGACACACATGAAGTTTGTGAAGTGCTGTGGGCGTATTTGTGTAGTGTTGGATATGCTGGTGCTAATACCAATATTTGGCACTAACACCACGCACATTCCCAGGGGACACACATAAAGTTTCTGAAGTGCTGTGGGCGTATTTGTGTAGTGTTGGATATGCTGGTGCTAATACCAATATTTGGCACTAGCACCACGCACATTCCCAGTGGACACACATGACCTTTCTGAAGTGTTGTGGGCGTATTTGTGTAGTGTTTGATATGCTGGTGCTAATACCAATATTTGGCACTAGCACCACGCAAATTCCCAGTGGACACACATGACCTTTGTGAAGTGCTATGGGCGTATTTGTGTAGTGTTGTATATGCTGGTGCTAATACCAATATTTGGCACTAGCACCACGCTCATTCCCAGTGGACACACATGAAGTTTCTGAAGTGCTGTGGGCGTATTTGTGTAGTGTTGGATATGCTGGTGCTAATACCAATATTTGGCACTAGCACCACGCACATTCCCAGTGGACACACATGAAGTTTCTTAACTTCTGTGGGCGTATTTGTGTAGTGTTGGATATGCTGGTGCAAATACCAATATTTGGCACTAGCACCACGCACATTCCCAGTGGACACACATGAAGTTTCTGAAGTGCTGTGGCGTATTTGTGTAGTGTTGGATATGCTGGTGCTAATACCAATATTTGGCACTAGCACCACGCACATTCCCAGTGGAAACACATGAAGTTTCTTAACTACTGTGGGCGTATGTGTAGTGTTGGATATGCTGGTGCTAATACCAATATTTGGCACTAGCACCACGCACATTCCCAGTGGACACACATGAAGTTCATTAACTACTGTGGGCGTATTTTTGTAGTGTTGGATATGCTGGTGCTAATACCAATATTTGGCACTAGCACCACGCACATTCCCAGTGGACACACATGACCTTTCTGAAGTGCTGTGGGCGTATTTGTGTAGTGTTGGATATGCTGGTGCTAATACCAATATTTGGCACTAGGACCACGCGCATTCCCAGTGGACACACATGAAGTTTCTGAAGTGCTGTGGGCGTATTTGTGTAGTGTTGGATATGCTGGTGCTAATACCAATATTTGGCACTAGCACCACGCACATTCCCAGTAGACACACATGAAGTTTCTGAAGTGCTGTGGGCGTACTTGTGTAGTGTTGGATATGCTGGTGTTAATACCAATATTTGGCACTAGCACCAAGTACATTCCCAGTGGACACACATGACCTTTCTGAAGTGCTGTAGGCGTATTTGTGTAGTGTTGGATATGCTGGTGCTAATACCAATATTTGGCACTAGCTCCACGCACATTCCCAGTGGACACACATGACCTTTCTGAAGTGCTGTGGGCGAATTTTTGTAGTGTTGGATATGCTGGTGCTAATACCAATATTTGGCACTAGCACCACGCACATTCCCAGTGGACACACATGACCTTTCCGAAGTGCTGTGGGCGTATTTGTGTAGTGTTGGATATGCTGGTGCTAATACCAATATTTGGCACTAGCACCACGCACATTCCCTGTGGACACACATAAAGTTTCTGAAGTGCTGTGGGCGTATTTGTGTAGTGTTGGATATGCTGGTGCTAATACCAATATTTGGCACTAGCACCACGCACATTCCCAGTGGACACACATGAAGTTTCTGAAGTGCTGTGGGCGTATTTGTGTAGTGTTGGATATGCTGGTGCTAATACCAATATTTGGCACTAACACCACGCACATTCCCAGTGGACACACATGACCTTTCTGAAGTGCTGTGGGCGTATTTGTGTAGTGTTGGATATGATGGTGCTAATACCAATATTTGGCACTAGCACCACGCACATTCCCAGTGGAAACACATGAAGTTTCTTAACTACTGTGGGCGTATTATTGAAGTGTTGGATATGCTGGTGCTAATAACAATATTTGACACTAGCACCACGCACATTCCCAGTAGACACACATGAAGTTTCTTAACTACTGTGGGCGTATTTGTGTAATGTTGGATATGCTGGTGCTAATACCAATATTTGGCACTAGCACCACGCACATTCCCAGTGGAAACACATGAAGTTTCTGAAGTGCTGTGGGCGTATTTGTGTAGTGTTGGATATGCTGGTGCTAATACCAATATTTGGCACTAGCACCACGCACATTCCCAGAGGACACACATGAAGTTTCTTTACTACTGTGGGCGTATTTGTGTAATGTTGGATATGCTGGTGCTAATACAAGTATTTGGCACTAGCACCACGCACATTCCCACTGGACACACATGACCTTTCTCAAGTGCTGTGAGCGCATTTGTTTAGTGTTGGATATGCTGGTGCTAATACCAATATTTGGCACTAGCACCACGCACATTCCCAGTGGACACACATGACCTTTCTGAAGTGCTGTGAGCGCATTTGTGTAGTGTTGGATATGCTGGTGCTAATACCAATATTTGGCACTAGCACAACGCACATTCCCAGTGGACACACATGACCTTTCATATGTGCTGTGGGCGTATTTGTGTAGTGTTGGATATGCTGGTGCTAATACCAATATTTGGCACTAGCACCACGCACATTCCCACTGGACACACATGACCTTTCTGAAGTTCTGTGGGCGTATTATTGTAGTGTTGGATATGCTGGTGCAAATACCAATATTTGGCACTAGCACCACGCACATTCCCAGTGGACACACATGAAGTTTCTTTACTACTGTGGGCGTATTTGTGTAGTGTTGGATATGCTGGTGCTAATACCAATATTTGGCACTAGCACCACGCACATTCCCAGTGGACACACATGAAGTTTCTTAACTACTGTGGGCGTATTTGTGTAATGTTGGATATGTTGGTGCTAATACCAATATTTGGCACTAGCACCACGCACATTCCCAGTAGACACACATGAAGTTTCTGAAGTGCTGTGGGCGTACTTGTGTAGTGTTGGATATGCTGGTGCTAATACCAATATTTGGCACTAGCACCACGCACATTCCCAGTGGACACACATGACCTTTCTGAAGTGCTGTGGGCGTATTTGTGTAGTGTTGGATATGCTGGTACTAATACCAATATTAGGCACTAGCACCGCGCACATTCCCAGTGGACACACATGAAGTTTGTGAAGTGCTGTGGGCGTATTTGTGTAGTGTTGGATATGCTGGTGCTAATACCAATATTTGGCACTAACACCACGCACATTCCCAGGGGACACACATAAAGTTTCTGAAGTGCTGTGGGCGTATTTGTGTAGTGTTGGATATGCTGGTGCTAATACCAATATTTGGCACTAGCACCACGCACATTCCCAGTGGACACACATGACCTTTCTGAAGTGTTGTGGGCGTATTTGTGTAGTGTTTGATATGCTGGTGCTAATACCAATATTTGGCACTAGCACCACGCAAATTCCCAGTGGACACACATGACCTTTGTGAAGTGCTATGGGCGTATTTGTGTAGTGTTGTATATGCTGGTGCTAATACCAATATTTGGCACTAGCACCACGCTCATTCCCAGTGGACACACATGAAGTTTCTGAAGTGCTGTGGGCGTATTTGTGTAGTGTTGGATATGCTGGTGCTAATACCAATATTTGGCACTAGCACCACGCACATTCCCAGTGGACACACATGAAGTTTCTTAACTTCTGTGGGCGTATTTGTGTAGTGTTGGATATGCTGGTGCAAATACCAATATTTGGCACTAGCACCACGCACATTCCCAGTGGACACACATGAAGTTTCTGAAGTGCTGTGGCGTATTTGTGTAGTGTTGGATATGCTGGTGCTAATACCAATATTTGGCACTAGCACCACGCACATTCCCAGTGGAAACACATGAAGTTTCTTAACTACTGTGGGCGTATGTGTAGTGTTGGATATGCTGGTGCTAATACCAATATTTGGCACTAGCACCACGCACATTCCCAGTGGACACACATGAAGTTCATTAACTACTGTGGGCGTATTTTTGTAGTGTTGGATATGCTGGTGCTAATACCAATATTTGGCACTAGCACCACGCACATTCCCAGTGGACACACATGACCTTTCTGAAGTGCTGTGGGCGTATTTGTGTAGTGTTGGATATGCTGGTGCTAATACCAATATTTGGCACTAGGACCACGCGCATTCCCAGTGGACACACATGAAGTTTCTGAAGTGCTGTGGGCGTATTTGTGTAGTGTTGGATATGCTGGTGCTAATACCAATATTTGGCACTAGCACCACGCACATTCCCAGTAGACACACATGAAGTTTCTGAAGTGCTGTGGGCGTACTTGTGTAGTGTTGGATATGCTGGTGTTAATACCAATATTTGGCACTAGCACCAAGTACATTCCCAGTGGACACACATGACCTTTCTGAAGTGCTGTAGGCGTATTTGTGTAGTGTTGGATATGCTGGTGCTAATACCAATATTTGGCACTAGCTCCACGCACATTCCCAGTGGACACACATGACCTTTCTGAAGTGCTGTGGGCGAATTTTTGTAGTGTTGGATATGCTGGTGCTAATACCAATATTTGGCACTAGCACCACGCACATTCCCAGTGGACACACATGACCTTTCCGAAGTGCTGTGGGCGTATTTGTGTAGTGTTGGATATGCTGGTGCTAATACCAATATTTGGCACTAGCACCACGCACATTCCCTGTGGACACACATAAAGTTTCTGAAGTGCTGTGGGCGTATTTGTGTAGTGTTGGATATGCTGGTGCTAATACCAATATTTGGCACTAGCACCACGCACATTCCCAGTGGACACACATGAAGTTTCTGAAGTGCTGTGGGCGTATTTGTGTAGTGTTGGATATGCTGGTGCTAATACCAATATTTGGCACTAACACCACGCACATTCCCAGTGGACACACATGACCTTTCTGAAGTGCTGTGGGCGTATTTGTGTAGTGTTGGATATGATGGTGCTAATACCAATATTTGGCACTAGCACCACGCACATTCCCAGTGGAAACACATGAAGTTTCTTAACTACTGTGGGCGTATTATTGAAGTGTTGGATATGCTGGTGCTAATAACAATATTTGACACTAGCACCACGCACATTCCCAGTAGACACACATGAAGTTTCTTAACTACTGTGGGCGTATTTGTGTAATGTTGGATATGCTGGTGCTAATACCAATATTTGGCACTAGCACCACGCACATTCCCAGTGGACACACATGACCTTTCTGAAGTAATGTGGGCGTATTTGTGTAGTGTTGGATATGCTGGTGCTAATACCAATATTTGGCACTAGCACCACGCACATTCCCAGTGGACACACATGAAGTTTCTGAAGTGCTGTGGCGTATTTGTGTAGTGTTGGATATGCTGGTGCTAATACCAATATTTGGCACTAGCACGAAGCACATTCCCAGTGGAAACACATGAAGTTTCTTAACTACTGTGGGCGTATGTGTAGTGTTGGATATGCTGGTGCTAATACCAATATTTGGCACTAGCACCACGCACATTCCCAGTGGACACACATGAAGTTTATTAACTACTGTGGGCGTATTTTTGTAGTGTTGGATATGCTGGTGCTAATACCAATATTTGGCACTAGCACCACGCACATTCCCAGTGGACACACATGACCTTTCTGAAGTAATGTGGGCGTATTTGTGTAGTGTTGGATATGCTGGTGCTAATACCAATATTTGGCACTAGGACCACGCGCATTCCCAGTGGACACACATGAAGTTTCTGAAGTGCTGTGGGCGTATTTGTGTAGTGTTGGATATGCTGGTGCTAATACCAATATTTGGCACTAGCACCATGCACATTCCCAGTAGACACACATGAAGTTTCTGAAGTGCTGTGGGCGTACTTGTGTAGTGTTGGATATGCTGGTGCTAATACCAATATTTGGCACTAGCACCACGCACATTCCCAGTGGACACACATGACCTTTCTGAAGTGCTGTAGGCGTATTTGTGTAGTGTTGGATATGCTGGTGCTAATACCAATATTTGGCACTAGCTCCACGCACATTCCCAGTGGACACACATGACCTTTCTGAAGTGCTGTGGGCGTATTTGTGTAGTGTTGGATATGATGGTGCTAATACCAATATTTGGCACTAGCACCACGCACATTCCCAGTGGAAACACATGAAGTTTCTTAACTACTGTGGGCGTATTATTGAAGTGTTGGATATGCTGGTGCTAATAACAATATTTGACACTAGCACCACGCACATTCCCAGTAGACACACATGAAGTTTCTTAACTACTGTGGGCGTATTTGTGTAATGTTGGATATGCTGGTGCTAATACCAATATTTGGCACTAGCACCACGCACATTCCCAGTGGACACACATGACCTTTCTGAAGTAATGTGGGCGTATTTGTGTAGTGTTGGATATGCTGGTGCTAATACCAATATTTGGCACTAGCACCACGCACATTCCCAGTGGACACACATGAAGTTTCTGAAGTGCTGTGGCGTATTTGTGTAGTGTTGGATATGCTGGTGCTAATACCAATATTTGGCACTAGCACGAAGCACATTCCCAGTGGAAACACATGAAGTTTCTTAACTACTGTGGGCGTATGTGTAGTGTTGGATATGCTGGTGCTAATACCAATATTTGGCACTAGCACCACGCACATTCCCAGTGGACACACATGAAGTTTATTAACTACTGTGGGCGTATTTTTGTAGTGTTGGATATGCTGGTGCTAATACCAATATTTGGCACTAGCACCACGCACATTCCCAGTGGACACACATGACCTTTCTGAAGTAATGTGGGCGTATTTGTGTAGTGTTGGATATGCTGGTGCTAATACCAATATTTGGCACTAGGACCACGCGCATTCCCAGTGGACACACATGAAGTTTCTGAAGTGCTGTGGGCGTATTTGTGTAGTGTTGGATATGCTGGTGCTAATACCAATATTTGGCACTAGCACCATGCACATTCCCAGTAGACACACATGAAGTTTCTGAAGTGCTGTGGGCGTACTTGTGTAGTGTTGGATATGCTGGTGCTAATACCAATATTTGGCACTAGCACCACGCACATTCCCAGTGGACACACATGACCTTTCTGAAGTGCTGTAGGCGTATTTGTGTAGTGTTGGATATGCTGGTGCTAATACCAATATTTGGCACTAGCTCCACGCACATTCCCAGTGGACACACATGACCTTTCTGAAGTGCTGTGGGCGAATTTGTGTAGTGTTGGATATGCTGGTGCAAATAACAATATTTGGCACTAGCTCCACGCACATTCCCAGTGGACACACATGACCTTTCTGAAGTGCTGTGGGCGTATTTGTGTAGAGTTGGATATGCTGGTGCTAATACAAGTATTTGGCACTAGCACCACGCACATTCCCAGTGGACACACATAAAGTTTCTGAAGAGCTGTGGGCGTATTTGTGTAGTGTTGGATATGCTGGTGCTAATACCAATATTTGGCACTAGCACCACGCACATTCCCAGTGGACACACATGAAGTTTCTGAAGTGCTGTGGGCGTATTTGTGTAGTGTTGGATATGCTGGTGCTAATACCAATATTTGGCACTAGCACCACGCACATTCCCAGTGGACATACATGACCTTTCTGAAGTAATGTGGGCGTATTTGTGTAGTGTTGGATATGCTGGTGCTAATACCAATATTTGGCACTAGCACCACGCACATTACCAGTGGACACACATGAAGTTTCTGAAGTGCTGTGGCGTATTTGTGTAGTGTTGGATATGCTGGTGCTAATACCAATATTTGGCACTAGCACCACGCACATTCCCAGTGGAAACACATGAAGTTTCTTAACTACTGTGGGCGTATGTGTAGTGTTGGATATGCTGGTGCTAATACCAATATTTGGCACTAGCACCACGCACATTCCCAGTGGACACACATGAAGTTCATTAACTACTGTGGGCGTATTTTTGTAGTGTTGGATATGCTGGTGCTAATACCAATATTTGGCACTAGCACCACGCACATTCCCAGTGGACACACATGACCTTTCTGAAGTGCTGTGGGCGTATTTGTGTAGTGTTGGATATGCTGGTGCTAATACCAATATTTGGCACTAGGACCACGCGCATTCCCAGTGGACACACATGAAGTTTCTGAAGTGCTGTGGGCGTATTTGTGTAGTGTTGGATATGCTGGTGCTAATACCAATATTTGGCACTAGCACCACGCACATTCCCAGTAGACACACATGAAGTTTCTGAAGTGCTGTGGGCGTACTTGTGTAGTGTTGGATATGCTGGTGTTAATACCAATATTTGGCACTAGCACCACGCACATTCCCAGTGGACACACATGACCTTTCTGAAGTGCTGTAGGCGTATTTGTGTAGTGTTGGATATGCTGGTGCTAATACCAATATTTGGCACTAGCTCCACGCACATTCCCAGTGGACACACATGACCTTTCTGAAGTGCTGTGGGCGAATTTGTGTAGTGTTGGATATGCTGGTGCAAATAACAATATTTGGCACTAGCTCCACGCACATTCCCAGTGGACACACATGACCTTTCTGAAGTGCTGTGGGCGTATTTGTGTAGTGTTGGATATGCTGGTGCTAATACAAGTATTTGGCACTAGCACCACGCACATTCCCAGTGGACACACATAAAGTTTCTGAAGAGCTGTGGGCGTATTTGTGTAGTGTTGGATATGCTGGTGCTAATACCAATATTTGGCACTAGCACCACGCACATTCCCAGTGGACACACATGAAGTTTCTGAAGTGCTGTGGGCGTATTTGTGTAGTGTTGGATATGCTGGTGCTAATACCAATATTTGGCACTAGCACCACGCACATTCCCAGTGGACATACATGACCTTTCTGAAGTAATGTGGGCGTATTTGTGTAGTGTTGGATATGCTGGTGCAAATACCAATATTTGGCACTAGCACCACGCACATTCCCAGTGGACACACATGAAGTTTCTGAAGTGCTGTGGCGTATTTGTGTAGTGTTGGATATGCTGGTGCTAATACCAATATTTGGCACTAGCTCCACGCACATTCCCAGTGGACACACATGACCTTTCTGAAGTGCTGTGGGCGAATTTGTGTAGTGTTGGATATGCTGGTGCAAATAACAATATTTGGCACTAGCTCCACGCACATTCCCAGTGGACACACATGACCTTTCTGAAGTGCTGTGGGCGAATTTGTGTAGTGTTGGATATGCTGATGCAAATAACAATATTTGGCACTAGCTCCACGCACATTCCCAGTGGACACACATGACCTTTCTGAAGTGCTGTGGGCGTATTTGTGTAGTGTTGGATATGCTGGTGCTAATACAAGTATTTGGCACTAGCACCACGCACATTCCCAGTGGACACACATAAAGTTTCTGAAGAGCTGTGGGCGTATTTGTGTAGTGTTGGATATGCTGGTGCTAATACCAATATTTGGCACTAGCACCACGCACATTCCCAGTGGACACACATGAAGTTTCTGAAGTGCTGTGGGCGTATTTGTGTAGTGTTGGATATGCTGGTGCTAATACCAATATTTGGCACTAGCACCACGCACATTCCCAGTGGACATACATGACCTTTCTGAAGTAATGTGGGCGTATTTGTGTAGTGTTGGATATGCTGGTGCAAATACCAATATTTGGCACTAGCACCACGCACATTCCCAGTGGACACACATGAAGTTTCTGAAGTGCTGTGGCGTATTTGTGTAGTGTTGGATATGCTGGTGCTAATACCAATAATTGGCACTAGCACCACGCACATTCCCAGTGGAAACACATGAAGTTTCTTAACTACTGTGGGCGTATGTGTAGTGTTGGATATGCTGGTGCTAATACCAATATTTGGCACTAGCACCACGCACATTCCCAGTGGACACACATGAAGTTCATTAACTACTGTGGGCGTATTTTTGTAGTGTTGGATATGCTGGTGCTAATACCAATATTTGGCACTAGCACCACGCACATTCCCAGTGGACACACATGACCTTTCTGAAGTGCTGTGGGCGTATTTGTGTAGTGTTGGATATGCTGGTGCTAATACCAATATTTGGCACTAGCACCACGCACATTCCCAGTGGACACACATGACCTTTCTGAAGTGCTGTGGGCGTATTTGTGTAGTGTTGGATATGCTGGTGCTAATACCAATATTTGGCACTAGGACCACGCGCATTCCCAGTGGACACACATGAAGTTTCTGAAGTGCTGTGGGCGTATTTGTGTAGTGTTGGATATGCTGGTGCTAATACCAATATTTGGCACTAGCACCACGCACATTCCCAGTAGACACACATGAAGTTTCTGAAGTGCTGTGGGCGTACTTGTGTAGTGTTGGATATGCTGGTGTTAATACCAATATTTGGCACTAGCACCACGCACATTCCCAGTGGACACACATGACCTTTCTGAAGTACTGTAGGCGTATTTGTGTAGTGTTGGATATGCTGGTGCTAATACCAATATTTGGCACTAGCTCCACGCACATTCCCAGTGGACACACATGACCTTTCTGAAGTGCTGTGGGCGAATTTTTGTAGTGTTGGATATGCTGGTGCTAATACCAATATTTGGCACTAGCACCACGCACATTCCCAGTGGACACACATGACCTTTCCGAAGTGCTGTGGGCGTATTTGTGTAGTGTTGGATATGCTGGTGCTAATACCAATATTTGGCACTAGCACCACGCACATTCCCAGTAGACACACATGAAGTTTCTGAAGTGCTGTGGGCGTACTTGTGTAGTGTTGGATATGCTGGTGTTAATACCAATATTTGGCACTAGCACCACGCACATTCCCAGTGGACACACATGACCTTTCTGAAGTGCTGTAGGCGTATTTGTGTAGTGTTGGATATGCTGGTGCTAATACCAATATTTGGCACTAGCTCCACGCACATTCCCAGTGGACACACATGACCTTTCTGAAGTGCTGTGGGCGAATTTGTGTAGTGTTGGATATGCTGGTGCAAATAACAATATTTGGCACTAGCTCCACGCACATTCCCAGTGGACACACATGACCTTTCTGAAGTGCTGTGGGCGTATTTGTGTAGTGTTGGATATGCTGGTGCTAATACAAGTATTTGGCACTAGCACCACGCACATTCCCAGTGGACACACATAAAGTTTCTGAAGAGCTGTGGGCGTATTTGTGTAGTGTTGGATATGCTGGTGCTAATACCAATATTTGGCACTAGCACCACGCACATTCCCAGTGGACACACATGAAGTTTCTGAAGTGCTGTGGGCGTATTTGTGTAGTGTTTGATATGCTGGTGCTAATACCAATATTTGGCACTAGCACCACGCACATTCCCAGTGGACATACATGACCTTTCTGAAGTAATGTGGGCGTATTTGTGTAGTGTTGGATATGCTGGTGCAAATACCAATATTTGGCACTAGCACCACGCACATTCCCAGTGGACACACATGAAGTTTCTGAAGTGCTGTGGCGTATTTGTGTAGTGTTGGATATGCTGGTGCTAATACCAATATTTGGCACTAGCACCACGCACATTCCCAGTGGAAACACATGAAGTTTCTTAACTACTGTGGGCGTATGTGTAGTGTTGGATATGCTGGTGCTAATACCAATATTTGGCACTAGCACCACGCACATTCCCAGTGGACACACATGAAGTTCATTAACTACTGTGGGCGTATTTTTGTAGTGTTGGATATGCTGGTGCTAATACCAATATTTGGCACTAGCACCACGCACATTCCCAGTGGACACACATGACCTTTCTGAAGTGCTGTGGGCGTATTTGTGTAGTGTTGGATATGCTGGTGCTAATACCAATATTTGGCACTAGGACCACGCGCATTCCCAGTGGACACACATGAAGTTTCTGAAGTGCTGTGGGCGTATTTGTGTAGTGTTGGATATGCTGGTGCTAATACCAATATTTGGCACTAGCACCACGCACATTCCCAGTGGACACACATGACCTTTCTGAAGTGCTGTGGGCGTATTTGTGTAGTGTTGGATATGCTGGTGCTAATACCAATATTTGGCACTAGGACCACGCGCATTCCCAGTGGACACACATGAAGTTTCTGAAGTGCTGTGGGCGTATTTGTGTAGTGTTGGATATGCTGGTGCTAATACCAATATTTGGCACTAGCACCACGCACATTCCCAGTAGACACACATGAAGTTTCTGAAGTGCTGTGGGCGTACTTGTGTAGTGTTGGATATGCTGGTGTTAATACCAATATTTGGCACTAGCACCACGCACATTCCCAGTGGACACACATGACCTTTCTGAAGTACTGTAGGCGTATTTGTGTAGTGTTGGATATGCTGGTGCTAATACCAATATTTGGCACTAGCTCCACGCACATTCCCAGTGGACACACATGACCTTTCTGAAGTGCTGTGGGCGAATTTTTGTAGTGTTGGATATGCTGGTGCTAATACCAATATTTGGCACTAGCACCACGCACATTCCCAGTGGACACACATGACCTTTCCGAAGTGCTGTGGGCGTATTTGTGTAGTGTTGGATATGCTGGTGCTAATACCAATATTTGGCACTAGCACCACGCACATTCCCAGTAGACACACATGAAGTTTCTGAAGTGCTGTGGGCGTACTTGTGTAGTGTTGGATATGCTGGTGTTAATACCAATATTTGGCACTAGCACCACGCACATTCCCAGTGGACACACATGACCTTTCTGAAGTGCTGTAGGCGTATTTGTGTAGTGTTGGATATGCTGGTGCTAATACCAATATTTGGCACTAGCTCCACGCACATTCCCAGTGGACACACATGACCTTTCTGAAGTGCTGTGGGCGAATTTGTGTAGTGTTGGATATGCTGGTGCAAATAACAATATTTGGCACTAGC
The DNA here is from genome assembly GCA_963170055.1 of Halisarca cf. caerulea. NCBI lineage: Eukaryota > Metazoa > Porifera > Demospongiae > Chondrillida > Halisarcidae > Halisarca > Halisarca cf. caerulea. Next base: position 583,858 of record CAUJGJ010000016.1, read on the forward strand.
TCCACGCACATTCCCAGTGGACACACATGACCTTTCTGAAGTGCTGTGGGCGTATTTGTGTAGTGTTGGATATGCTGGTGCTAATACAAGTATTTGGCACTAGCACCACGCACATTCCCAGTGGACACACATAAAGTTTCTGAAGAGCTGTGGGCGTATTTGTGTAGTGTTGGATATGCTGGTGCTAATACCAATATTTGGCACTAGCACCACGCACATTCCCAGTGGACACACATGAAGTTTCTGAAGTGCTGTGGGCGTATTTGTGTAGTGTTTGATATGCTGGTGCTAATACCAATATTTGGCACTAGCACCACGCACATTCCCAGTGGACATACATGACCTTTCTGAAGTAATGTGGGCGTATTTGTGTAGTGTTGGATATGCTGGTGCAAATACCAATATTTGGCACTAGCACCACGCACATTCCCAGTGGACACACATGAAGTTTCTGAAGTGCTGTGGCGTATTTGTGTAGTGTTGGATATGCTGGTGCTAATACCAATATTTGGCACTAGCACCACGCACATTCCCAGTGGAAACACATGAAGTTTCTTAACTACTGTGGGCGTATGTGTAGTGTTGGATATGCTGGTGCTAATACCAATATTTGGCACTAGCACCACGCACATTCCCAGTGGACACACATGAAGTTCATTAACTACTGTGGGCGTATTTTTGTAGTGTTGGATATGCTGGTGCTAATACCAATATTTGGCACTAGCACCACGCACATTCCCAGTGGACACACATGACCTTTCTGAAGTGCTGTGGGCGTATTTGTGTAGTGTTGGATATGCTGGTGCTAATACCAATATTTGGCACTAGGACCACGCGCATTCCCAGTGGACACACATGAAGTTTCTGAAGTGCTGTGGGCGTATTTGTGTAGTGTTGGATATGCTGGTGCTAATACCAATATTTGGCACTAGCACCACGCACATTCCCAGTGGACACACATGACCTTTCTGAAGTGCTGTGGGCGTATTTGTGTAGTGTTGGATATGCTGGTGCTAATACCAATATTTGGCACTAGGACCACGCGCATTCCCAGTGGACACACATGAAGTTTCTGAAGTGCTGTGGGCGTATTTGTGTAGTGTTGGATATGCTGGTGCTAATACCAATATTTGGCACTAGCACCACGCACATTCCCAGTAGACACACATGAAGTTTCTGAAGTGCTGTGGGCGTACTTGTGTAGTGTTGGATATGCTGGTGTTAATACCAATATTTGGCACTAGCACCACGCACATTCCCAGTGGACACACATGACCTTTCTGAAGTACTGTAGGCGTATTTGTGTAGTGTTGGATATGCTGGTGCTAATACCAATATTTGGCACTAGCTCCACGCACATTCCCAGTGGACACACATGACCTTTCTGAAGTGCTGTGGGCGAATTTTTGTAGTGTTGGATATGCTGGTGCTAATACCAATATTTGGCACTAGCACCACGCACATTCCCAGTGGACACACATGACCTTTCCGAAGTGCTGTGGGCGTATTTGTGTAGTGTTGGATATGCTGGTGCTAATACCAATATTTGGCACTAGCACCACGCACATTCCCAGTAGACACACATGAAGTTTCTGAAGTGCTGTGGGCGTACTTGTGTAGTGTTGGATATGCTGGTGTTAATACCAATATTTGGCACTAGCACCACGCACATTCCCAGTGGACACACATGACCTTTCTGAAGTGCTGTAGGCGTATTTGTGTAGTGTTGGATATGCTGGTGCTAATACCAATATTTGGCACTAGCTCCACGCACATTCCCAGTGGACACACATGACCTTTCTGAAGTGCTGTGGGCGAATTTGTGTAGTGTTGGATATGCTGGTGCAAATAACAATATTTGGCACTAGCTCCACGCACATTCCCAGTGGACACACATGACCTTTCTGAAGTGCTGTGGGCGTATTTGTGTAGTGTTGGATATGCTGGTGCTAATACAAGTATTTGGCACTAGCACCACGCACATTCCCAGTGGACACACATAAAGTTTCTGAAGAGCTGTGGGCGTATTTGTGTAGTGTTGGATATGCTGGTGCTAATACCAATATTTGGCACTAGCACCACGCACATTCCCAGTGGACACACATGAAGTTTCTGAAGTGCTGTGGGCGTATTTGTGTAGTGTTTGATATGCTGGTGCTAATACCAATATTTGGCACTAGCACCACGCACATTCCCAGTGGACATACATGACCTTTCTGAAGTAATGTGGGCGTATTTGTGTAGTGTTGGATATGCTGGTGCAAATACCAATATTTGGCACTAGCACCACGCACATTCCCAGTGGACACACATGAAGTTTCTGAAGTGCTGTGGCGTATTTGTGTAGTGTTGGATATGCTGGTGCTAATACCAATATTTGGCACTAGCACCACGCACATTCCCAGTGGAAACACATGAAGTTTCTTAACTACTGTGGGCGTATGTGTAGTGTTGGATATGCTGGTGCTAATACCAATATTTGGCACTAGCACCACGCACATTCCCAGTGGACACACATGAAGTTCATTAACTACTGTGGGCGTATTTTTGTAGTGTTGGATATGCTGGTGCTAATACCAATATTTGGCACTAGCACCACGCACATTCCCAGTGGACACACATGACCTTTCTGAAGTGCTGTGGGCGTATTTGTGTAGTGTTGGATATGCTGGTGCTAATACCAATATTTGGCACTAGGACCACGCGCATTCCCAGTGGACACACATGAAGTTTCTGAAGTGCTGTGGGCGTATTTGTGTAGTGTTGGATATGCTGGTGCTAATACCAATATTTGGCACTAGCACCACGCACATTCCCAGTAGACACACATGAAGTTTCTGAAGTGCTGTGGGCGTACTTGTGTAGTGTTGGATATGCTGGTGTTAATACCAATATTTGGCACTAGCACCACGCACATTCCCAGTGGACACACATGACCTTTCTGAAGTGCTGTAGGCGTATTTGTGTAGTGTTGGATATGCTGGTGCTAATACCAATATTTGGCACTAGCTCCACGCACATTCCCAGTGGACACACATGACCTTTCTGAAGTGCTGTGGGCGAATTTTTGTAGTGTTGGATATGCTGGTGCTAATACCAATATTTGGCACTAGCACCACGCACATTCCCAGTGGACACACATGACCTTTCCGAAGTGCTGTGGGCGTATTTGTGTAGTGTTGGATATGCTGGTGCTAATACCAATATTTGGCACTAGCACCACGCACATTCCCTGTGGACACACATAAAGTTTCTGAAGTGCTGTGGGCGTATTTGTGTAGTGTTGGATATGCTGGTGCTAATACCAATATTTGGCACTAGCACCACGCACATTCCCAGTGGACACACATGAAGTTTCTGAAGTGCTGTGGGCGTATTTGTGTAGTGTTGGATATGCTGGTGCTAATACCAATATTTGGCACTAGCACCACGCACATTCCCAGTGGACACACATGAAGTTTCTTAACTTCTGTGGGCGTATTTGTGTAGTGTTGGATATGCTGGTGCTAATACCAATATTTGGCACTAACACCACGCACATTCCCAGTGGACACACATGACCTTTCTGAAGTGCTGTGGGCGTATTTGTGTAGTGTTGGATATGATGGTGCTAATACCAATATTTGGCACTAGCACCACGCACATTCCCAGTGGAAACACATGAAGTTTCTTAACTACTGTGGGCGTATTATTGAAGTGTTGGATATGCTGGTGCTAATAACAATATTTGACACTAGCACCACGCACATTCCCAGTAGACACACATGAAGTTTCTTAACTACTGTGGGCGTATTTGTGTAATGTTGGATATGCTGGTGCTAATACCAATATTTGGCACTAGCACCACGCACATTCCCAGTGGACACACATGACCTTTCTGAAGTAATGTGGGCGTATTTGTGTAGTGTTGGATATGCTGGTGCTAATACCAATATTTGGCACTAGCACCACGCACATTCCCAGTGGACACACATGAAGTTTCTGAAGTGCTGTGGCGTATTTGTGTAGTGTTGGATATGCTGGTGCTAATACCAATATTTGGCACTAGCACCAAGCACATTCCCAGTGGAAACACATGAAGTTTCTTAACTACTGTGGGCGTATGTGTAGTGTTGGATATGCTGGTGCTAATACCAATATTTGGCACTAGCACCACGCACATTCCCAGTGGACACACATGAAGTTTATTAACTACTGTGGGCGTATTTTTGTAGTGTTGGATATGCTGGTGCTAATACCAATATTTGGCACTAGCACCACGCACATTCCCAGTGGACACACATGACCTTTCCGAAGTGCTGTGGGCGTATTTGTGTAGTGTTGGATATGCTGGTGCTAATACCAATATTTGGCACTAGCACCACGCACATTCCCAGTAGACACACATGAAGTTTCTGAAGTGCTGTGGGCGTACTTGTGTAGTGTTGGATATGCTGGTGTTAATACCAATATTTGGCACTAGCACCACGCACATTCCCAGTGGACACACATGACCTTTCTGAAGTGCTGTAGGCGTATTTGTGTAGTGTTGGATATGCTGGTGCTAATACCAATATTTGGCACTAGCTCCACGCACATTCCCAGTGGACACACATGACCTTTCTGAAGTGCTGTGGGCGAATTTGTGTAGTGTTGGATATGCTGGTGCAAATAACAATATTTGGCACTAGCTCCACGCACATTCCCAGTGGACACACATGACCTTTCTGAAGTGCTGTGGGCGTATTTGTGTAGTGTTGGATATGCTGGTGCTAATACAAGTATTTGGCACTAGCACCACGCACATTCCCAGTGGACACACATAAAGTTTCTGAAGAGCTGTGGGCGTATTTGTGTAGTGTTGGATATGCTGGTGTTAATACCAATATTTGGCACTAGCACCACGCACATTCCCAGTGGACACACATGAAGTTTCTGAAGTGCTGTGGGCGTATTTGTGTAGTGTTTGATATGCTGGTGCTAATACCAATATTTGGCACTAGCACCACGCACATTCCCAGTGGACATACATGACCTTTCTGAAGTAATGTGGGCGTATTTGTGTAGTGTTGGATATGCTGGTGCAAATACCAATATTTGGCACTAGCACCACGCACATTCCCAGTGGACACACATGAAGTTTCTGAAGTGCTGTGGCGTATTTGTGTAGTGTTGGATATGCTGGTGCTAATACCAATATTTGGCACTAGCACCACGCACATTCCCAGTGGAAACACATGAAGTTTCTTAACTACTGTGGGCGTATGTGTAGTGTTGGATATGCTGGTGCTAATACCAATATTTGGCACTAGCACCACGCACATTCCCAGTGGACACACATGAAGTTCATTAACTACTGTGGGCGTATTTTTGTAGTGTTGGATATGCTGGTGCTAATACCAATATTTGGCACTAGCACCACGCACATTCCCAGTGGACACACATGACCTTTCTGAAGTGCTGTGGGCGTATTTGTGTAGTGTTGGATATGCTGGTGCTAATACCAATATTTGGCACTAGGACCACGCGCATTCCCAGTGGACACACATGAAGTTTCTGAAGTGCTGTGGGCGTATTTGTGTAGTGTTGGATATGCTGGTGCTAATACCAATATTTGGCACTAGCACCACGCACATTCCCAGTAGACACACATGAAGTTTCTGAAGAGCTGTGGGCGTACTTGTGTAGTGTTGGATATGCTGGTGTTAATACCAATATTTGGCACTAGCACCACGCACATTCCCAGTGGACACACATGACCTTTCTGAAGTGCTGTAGGCGTATTTGTGTAGTGTTGGATATGCTGGTGCTAATACCAATATTTGGCACTAGCTCCACGCACATTCCCAGTGGACACACATGACCTTTCTGAAGTGCTGTGGGCGAATTTTTGTAGTGTTGGATATGCTGGTGCTAATACCAATATTTGGCACTAGCACCACGCACATTCCCAGTGGACACACATGACCTTTCCGAAGTGCTGTGGGCGTATTTGTGTAGTGTTGGATATGCTGGTGCTAATACCAATATTTGGCACTAGCACCACGCACATTCCCTGTGGACACACATAAAGTTTCTGAAGTGCTGTGGGCGTATTTGTGTAGTGTTGGATATGCTGGTGCTAATACCAATATTTGGCACTAGCACCACGCACATTCCCAGTGGACACACATGAAGTTTCTGAAGTGCTGTGGGCGTATTTGTGTAGTGTTGGATATGCTGGTGCTAATACCAATATTTGGCACTAGCACCACGCACATTCCCAGTGGACACACATGAAGTTTCTTAACTTCTGTGGGCGTATTTGTGTAGTGTTGGATATGCTGGTGCTAATACCAATATTTGGCACTAACACCACGCACATTCCCAGTGGACACACATGACCTTTCTGAAGTGCTGTGGGCGTATTTGTGTAGTGTTGGATATGATGGTGCTAATACCAATATTTGGCACTAGCACCACGCACATTCCCAGTGGAAACAAATGAAGTTTCTTAACTACTGTGGGCGTATTATTGAAGTGTTGGATATGCTGGTGCTAATAACAATATTTGACACTAGCACCACGCACATTCCCAGTAGACACACATGAAGTTTCTTAACTACTGTGGGCGTATTTGTGTAATGTTGGATATGCTGGTGCTAATACCAATATTTGGCACTAGCACCACGCACATTCCCAGTGGACACACATGACCTTTCTGAAGTAATGTGGGCGTATTTGTGTAGTGTTGGATATGCTGGTGCTAATACCAATATTTGGCACTAGCACCACGCACATTCCCAGTGGACACACATGAAGTTTCTGAAGTGCTGTGGCGTATTTGTGTAGTGTTGGATATGCTGGTGCTAATACCAATATTTGGCACTAGCACCAAGCACATTCCCAGTGGACACACATGAAGTTTCTTAACTACTGTGGGCGTATGTGTAGTGTTGGATATGCTGGTGCTAATACCAATATTTGGCACTAGCACCACGCACATTCCCAGTGGACACACATGAAGTTTATTAACTACTGTGGGCGTATTTTTGTAGTGTTGGATATGCTGGTGCTAATACCAATATTTGGCACTAGCACCACGCACATTCCCAGTGGACACACATGACCTTTCTGAAGTAATGTGGGCGTATTTGTGTAGTGTTGGATATGCTGGTGCTAATACCAATATTTGGCACTAGGACCACGCGCATTCCCAGTGGACACACATGAAGTTTCTGAAGTGCTGTGGGCGTATTTGTGTAGTGTTGGATATGCTGGTGCTAATACCAATATTTGGCACTAGCACCATGCACATTCCCAGTAGACACACATGAAGTTTCTGTAGTGCTGTGGGCGTACTTGTGTAGTGTTGGATATGCTGGTGCTAATACCAATATTTGGCACTAGCACCACGCACATTCCCAGTGGACACACATGACCTTTCTGAAGTGCTGTAGGCGTATTTGTGTAGTGTTGGATATGCTGGTGCTAATACCAATATTTGGCACTAGCTCCACGCACATTCCCAGTGGACACACATGACCTTTCTGAAGTGCTGTGGGCGAATTTGTGTAGTGTTGGATATGCTGGTGCAAATAACAATATTTGGCACTAGCTCCACGCACATTCCCAGTGGACACACATGACCTTTCTGAAGTGCTGTGGGCGTATTTGTGTAGTGTTGGATATGCTGGTGCTAATACCAATATTTGGCACTAGCACCACGCACATTCCCAGTGGACACACATAAAGTTTCTGAGGAGCTGTGGGCGTATTTGTGTAGTGTTGGATATGCTGGTGCTAATACCAATATTTGGCACTAGCACCACGCACATTCCCAGTGGACACACATGAAGTTTCTGAAGTGCTGTGGGCGTATTTGTGTAGTGTTGGATATGCTGGTGCTAATACCAATATTTGGCACTAGCACCACGCACATTCCCAGTGGACATACATGACCTTTCTGAAGTAATGTGGGCGTATTTGTGTAGTGTTGGATATGCTGGTGCAAATACCAATATTTGGCACTAGCACCACGCACATTCCCAGTGGACACACATGAAGTTTCTGAAGTGCTGTGGCGTATTTGTGTAGTGTTGGATATGCTGGTGCTAATACCAATATTTGGCACTAGCACCACGCACATTCCCAGTGGAAACACATGAAGTTTCTTAACTACTGTGGGCGTATGTGTAGTGTTGGATATGCTGGTGCTAATACCAATATTTGGCACTAGCACCACGCACATTCCCAGTGGACACACATGAAGTTCATTAACTACTGTGGGCGTATTTTTGTAGTGTTGGATATGCTGGTGCTAATACCAATATTTGGCACTAGCACCACGCACATTCCCAGTGGACACACATGACCTTTCTGAAGTGCTGTGGGCGTATTTGTGTAGTGTTGGATATGCTGGTGCTAATACCAATATTTGGCACTAGGACCACGCGCATTCCCAGTGGACACACATGAAGTTTCTGAAGTGCTGTGGGCGTATTTGTGTAGTGTTGGATATGCTGGTGCTAATACCAATATTTGGCACTAGCACCACGCACATTCCCAGTAGACACACATGAAGTTTCTGAAGTGCTGTGGGCGTACTTGTGTAGTGTTGGATATGCTGGTGTTAATACCAATATTTGGCACTAGCACCACGCACATTCCCAGTGGACACACATGACCTTTCTGAAGTGCTGTAGGCGTATTTGTGTAGTGTTGGATATGCTGGTGCTAATACCAATATTTGGCACTAGCTCCACGCACATTCCCAGTGGACACACATGACCTTTCTGAAGTGCTGTGGGCGAATTTGTGTAGTGTTGGATATGCTGGTGCTAATACCAATATTTGGCACTAGCACCACGCACATTCCCAGTGGACACACATGACCTTTCCGAAGTGCTGTGGGCGTATTTGTGTAGTGTTGGATATGCTGGTGCTAATACCAATATTTGGCACTAGCACCACACACATTCCCTGTGGACACACATAAAGTTTCTGAAGTGCTGTGGGCGTATTTGTGTAGTGTTGGATATGCTGGTGCTAATACCAATATTTGGCACTAGCACCACGCACATTCCCAGTGGACACACATGAAGTTTCTGAAGTGCTGTGGGCGTATTTGTGCAGTGTTGGATATGCTGGTGCTAATACCAATATTTGGCACTAGGACCACGCACATTCCCAGTGGACACACATGAAGTTTCTTAACTTCTGTGGGCGTATTTGTGTAGTGTTGGATATGCTGGTGCTAATACCAATATTTGGCACTAACACCACGCACATTCCCAGTGGACACACATGACCTTTCTGAAGTGCTGTGGGCGTATTTGTGTAGTGTTGGATATGATGGTGCTAATACCAATATTTGGCACTAGCACCACGCACATTCCCAGTGGAAACACATGAAGTTTCTTAACTACTGTGGGCGTATTATTGAAGTGTTGGATATGCTGGTGCTAATAACAATATTTGACACTAGCACCACGCACATTCCCAGTAGACACACATGAAGTTTCTTAACTACTGTGGGCGTATTTGTGTAATGTTGGATATGCTGGTGCTAATACCAATATTTGGCACTAGCACCACGCACATTCCCAGTGGACACACATGACCTTTCTCAAGTAATGTGGGCGTATTTGTGTAGTGTTGGATATGCTGGTGCTAATACCAATATTTGGCACTAGCACCACGCACATTCCCAGTGGACACACGTGAAGTTTCTGAAGTGCTGTGGCGTATTTGTGTAGTGTTGGATATGCTGGTGCTAATACCAATATTTGGCACTAGCACCAAGCACATTCCCAGTGGAAACACATGAAGTTTCTTAACTACTGTGGGCGTATGTGTAGTGTTGGATATGCTGGTGCTAATACCAATATTTGGCACTAGCACCACGCACATTCCCAGTGGACACACATGAAGCTTATTAACTACTGTGGGCGTATTTTTGTAGTGTTGGATATGCTGGTGCTAATACCAATATTTGGCACTAGCACCACGCACATTCCCAGTAGACACACATGAAGTTTCTGAAGTGCTGTGGGCGTACTTGTGTAGTGTTGGATATGCTGGTGCTAATACCAATATTTAGCACTAGCACCACGCACATTCCCAGTGGACACACATGACCTTTCTGAAGTGCTGTAGGCGTATTTGTGTAGTGTTGGATATGCTGGTGCTAATACCAATATTTGGCACTAGCTCCACGCACATTCCCAGTGGACACACATGACCTTTCTGAAGTGCTGTGGGCGAATTTGTGTAGTGTTGGATATGCTGGTGCTAATACCAATATTTGGCACTAGCACAACGCACATTCCCAGTGGACACATATAAAGTTTCTGAAGTGCTGTGGGCGTATTTGTGTAGTGTTGGATATGCTGGTGCTAATACCAATATTTGGCACTAGCACCACGCACATTCCCAGTGGACACACATGAAGTTTCTGAAGTGCTGTGGGCGTATTTGTGTAGTGTTGGATATGCTGGTGCTAATACCAATATTTGGCACTAGCACCACGCACATTCCCAGTTGACACACATGAAGTTTCTTAACTTCTGTGGGCGTATTTGTGTAATGTTGGATATGCTGGTGCTAATACCAATATTTGGCACTAACACCACGCACATTCCCAGTGGACACACGTGAAGTTTATTAACTACTGTGGGCGTATTTTTGTAGTGTTGGATATGCTGGTGCTAATACCAATATTTGGCACTAGCACCACGCACATTCCCAGTGGACACACATGACCTTTCTGAAGTGCTGTGGGCGTATTTGTGTAGTGTTGGATATGCTGGTGCTAATACCAATATTTGGCACTAGCACCACGCGCATTCCCAGTGGACACACATGAAGTTTCTGAAGTGCTGTGGGCGTATTTGTGTAGTGTTGGATATGCTGGTGCTAATACCAATATTTGGCACTAGCACCACGCACATTCCCAGTGGACACACATGAAGTTTCTGAAGTGCTGTGGCGTATTTGTGTAGTGTTGGATATGCTGGTGCTAATACCAATATTTGGCACTAGCACCAAGCACATTCCCAGTGGACACACATGAAGTTTCTTAACTACTGTGGGCGTATGTGTAGTGTTGGATATGCTGGTGCTAATACCAATATTTGGCACTAGCACCACGCACATTCCCAGTGGACACACATGAAGTTTATTAACTACTGTGGGCGTATTTTTGTAGTGTTGGATATGCTGGTGCTAATACCAATATTTGGCACTAGCACCACGCACATTCCCAGTGGACACACATGACCTTTCTGAAGTAATGTGGGCGTATTTGTGTAGTGTTGGATATGCTGGTGCTAATACCAATATTTGGCACTAGGACCACGCGCATTCCCAGTGGACACACATGAAGTTTCTGAAGTGCTGTGGGCGTATTTGTGTAGTGTTGGATATGCTGGTGCTAATACCAATATTTGGCACTAGCACCATGCACATTCCCAGTAGACACACATGAAGTTTCTGTAGTGCTGTGGGCGTACTTGTGTAGTGTTGGATATGCTGGTGCTAATACCAATATTTGGCACTAGCACCACGCACATTCCCAGTGGACACACATGACCTTTCTGAAGTGCTGTAGGCGTATTTGTGTAGTGTTGGATATGCTGGTGCTAATACCAATATTTGGCACTAGCTCCACGCACATTCCCAGTGGACACACATGACCTTTCTGAAGTGCTGTGGGCGAATTTGTGTAGTGTTGGATATGCTGGTGCAAATAACAATATTTGGCACTAGCTCCACGCACATTCCCAGTGGACACACATGACCTTTCTGAAGTGCTGTGGGCGTATTTGTGTAGTGTTGGATATGCTGGTGCTAATACCAATATTTGGCACTAGCACCACACACATTCCCAGTGGACACACATAAAGTTTCTGAGGAGCTGTGGGCGTATTTGTGTAGTGTTGGATATGCTGGTGCTAATACCAATATTTGGCACTAGCACCACGCACATTCCCAGTGGACACACATGAAGTTTCTGAAGTGCTGTGGGCGTATTTGTGTAGTGTTGGATATGCTGGTGCTAATACCAATATTTGGCACTAGCACCACGCACATTCCCAGTGGACATACATGACCTTTCTGAAGTAATGTGGGCGTATTTGTGTAGTGTTGGATATGCTGGTGCAAATACCAATATTTGGCACTAGCACCACGCACATTCCCAGTGGACACACATGAAGTTTCTGAAGTGCTGTGGCGTATTTGTGTAGTGTTGGATATGCTGGTGCTAATACCAATATTTGGCACTAGCACCACGCACATTCCCAGTGGAAACACATGAAGTTTCTTAACTACTGTGGGCGTATGTGTAGTGTTGGATATGCTGTTGCTAATACCAATATTTGGCACTAGCACCACGCACATTCCCAGTGGACACACATGAAGTTCATTAACTACTGTGGGCGTATTTTTGTAGTGTTGGATATGCTGGTGCTAATACCAATATTTGGCACTAGCACCACGCACATTCCCAGTGGACACACATGACCTTTCTGAAGTGCTGTGGGCGTATTTGTGTAGTGTTGGATATGCTGGTGCTAATACCAATATTTGGCACTAGGACCACGCGCATTCCCAGTGGACACACATGAAGTTTCTGAAGTGCTGTGGGCGTATTTGTGTAGTGTTGGATATGCTGGTGCTAATACCAATATTTGGCACTAGCACCACGCACATTCCCAGTAGACACACATGAAGTTTCTGAAGTGCTGTGGGCGTACTTGTGTAGTGTTGGATATGCTGGTGTTAATACCAATATTTGGCACTAGCACCACGCACATTCCCAGTGGACACACATGACCTTTCTGAAGTGCTGTAGGCGTATTTGTGTAGTGTTGGATATGCTGGTGCTAATACCAATATTTGGCACTAGCTCCACGCACATTCCCAGTGGACACACATGACCTTTCTGAAGTGCTGTGGGCGAATTTGTGTAGTGTTGGATATGCTGGTGCTAATACCAATATTTGGCACTAGCACCACGCACATTCCCAGTGGACACACATGACCTTTCCGAAGTGCTGTGGGCGTATTTGTGTAGTGTTGGATATGCTGGTGCTAATACCAATATTTGGCACTAGCACCACACACATTCCCTGTGGACACACATAAAGTTTCTGAAGTGCTGTGGGCGTATTTGTGTAGTGTTGGATATGCTGGTGCTAATACCAATATTTGGCACTAGCACCACGCACATTCCCAGTGGACACACATGAAGTTTCTGAAGTGCTGTGGGCGTATTTGTGCAGTGTTGGATATGCTGGTGCTAATACCAATATTTGGCACTAGGACCACGCACATTCCCAGTGGACACACATGAAGTTTCTTAACTTCTGTGGGCGTATTTGTGTAGTGTTGGATATGCTGGTGCTAATACCAATATTTGGCACTAACACCACGCACATTCCCAGTGGACACACATGACCTTTCTGAAGTGCTGTGGGCGTATTTGTGTAGTGTTGGATATGATGGTGCTAATACCAATATTTGGCACTAGCACCACGCACATTCCCAGTGGAAACACATGAAGTTTCTTAACTACTGTGGGCGTATTATTGAAGTGTTGGATATGCTGGTGCTAATAACAATATTTGACACTAGCACCACGCACATTCCCAGTAGACACACATGAAGTTTCTTAACTACTGTGGGCGTATTTGTGTAATGTTGGATATGCTGGTGCTAATACCAATATTTGGCACTAGCACCACGCACATTCCCAGTGGACACACATGACCTTTCTCAAGTAATGTGGGCGTATTTGTGTAGTGTTGGATATGCTGGTGCTAATACCAATATTTGGCACTAGCACCACGCACATTCCCAGTGGACACACGTGAAGTTTCTGAAGTGCTGTGGCGTATTTGTGTAGTGTTGGATATGCTGGTGCTAATACCAATATTTGGCACTAGCACCAAGCACATTCCCAGTGGAAACACATGAAGTTTCTTAACTACTGTGGGCGTATGTGTAGTGTTGGATATGCTGGTGCTAATACCAATATTTGGCACTAGCACCACGCACATTCCCAGTGGACACACATGAAGTTTATTAACTACTGTGGGCGTATTTTTGTAGTGTTGGATATGCTGGTGCTAATACCAATATTTGGCACTAGCACCACGCACATTCCCAGTGGACACACATGACCTTTCTGAAGTAATGTGGGCGTATTTGTGTAGTGTTGGATATGCTGGTGCTAATACCAATATTTGGCACTAGGACCACGCGCATTCCCAGTGGACACACATGGAGTTTCTGAAGTGCTGTGGGCGTATTTGTGTAGTGTTGGATATGCTGGTGCTAATACCAATATTTGGCACTAGCACCACGCACATTCCCAGTAGACACACATGAAGTTTCTGAAGTGCTGTGGGCGTACTTGTGTAGTGTTGGATATGCTGGTGCTAATACCAATATTTAGCACTAGCACCACGCACATTCCCAGTGGACACACATGACCTTTCTGAAGTGCTGTAGGCGTATTTGTGTAGTGTTGGATATGCTGGTGCTAATACCAATATTTGGCACTAGCTCCACGCACATTCCCAGTGGACACACATGACCTTTCTGAAGTGCTGTGGGCGAATTTGTGTAGTGTTGGATATGCTGGTGCAAATAACAATATTTGGCACTAGCTCCACGCACATTCCCAGTGGACACACATGACCTTTCTGAAGTGCTGTGGGCGTATTTGTGTAGTGTTGGATATGCTGGTGCTAATACCAATATTTGGCACTAGCACCACGCACATTCCCAGTGGACACATATAAAGTTTCTGAAGTGCTGTGGGCGTATTTGTGTAGTGTTGGATATGCTGGTGCTAATACCAATATTTGGCACTAGCACCACGCACATTCCCAGTGGACACACATGAAGTTTCTGAAGTGCTGTGGGCGTATTTGTGTAGTGTTGGATATGCTGGTGCTAATACCAATATTTGGCACTAGCACCACGCACATTCCCAGTGGACACACATGAAGTTTCTTAACTTCTGTGGGCGTATTTGTGTAATGTTGGATATGCTGGTGCTAATACCAATATTTGGCACTAACACCACGCACATTCCCAGTGGACACACGTGAAGTTTATTAACTACTGTGGGCGTATTTTTGTAGTGTTGGATATGCTGGTGCTAATACCAATATTTGGCACTAGCACCACGCACATTCCCAGTGGACACACATGACCTTTCTGAAGTGCTGTGGGCGTATTTGTGTAGTGTTGGATATGCTGGTGCTAATACCAATATTTGGCACTAGCACCACGCGCATTCCCAGTGGACACACATGAAGTTTCTGAAGTGCTGTGGGCGTATTTGTGTAGTGTTGGATATGCTGGTGCTAATACCAATATTTGGCAATAGCACCACGCACATTCCCAGTAGACACACATGAAGTTTCTGAAGTGCTGTGGGCGTACTTGTGTAGTGTTGGATATGCTGGTGCTAATACCAATATTTGGCACTAGCACCACGCACATTCCCAGTGGACACACATGACCTTTCTGAAGTGCTGTAGGCGTATTTGTGTAGTGTTGGATATGCTGGTGCTAATACCAATATTTGGCACTAGCACCACGCACATTCCCAGTGGACACACATAAAGTTTCTGAAGTGCTGTGGGCGTATTTGTGTAGTGTTGGATATGCTGGTGCTAATACCGATATTTGGCACTAGCACCACGCACATTCCCAGTGGACACACATGAAGTTTCTGAAGTGCTGTGGGCGTATTTGTGTAGTGTTGGATATGCTGGTGCTAATACCAATATTTGGCACTAGCACCACGCACATTCCCAGTGGACACACATGAAGTTTCTTAACTTCTGTGGGCGTATTTGTGTAATGTTGGATATGCTGGTGCTAATACCAATATTTTTACTAACACCACGCACATTCCCAGTGGACACACATGACCTTTCTGAAGTTCTGTTTGCGTATTTGTGTAGTGTCGGATATGCTGGTGCTAATACCAATATTTGGCACTAGCACCACGCACATTCCCAGTGGAAACACATGAAGTTTCTTAACTACTGTGGGCGTATTATTGAAGTGTTGGATATGCTGGTGCTAATAACAATATTTGACACTAGCACCACGCACATTCCCAGTAGACACACATGTAGTTTCTTAACTACTGTGGGCGTATTTGTGTAATGTTGGATATGCTGGTGCTAATACCAATATTTGGCACTAGCACCACGCACATTCCCAGTGGACACACATGAAGTTTCTGAAGTGCTGTGGGCGTATTTGTGTAGTGTTGGATATGCTGGTGCTAATACCAATATTTGGCACTAGCACCACGCACATTCCCAGTGGACACACATGAAGTTTCTTAACTTCTGTGGGCGTATTTGTGTAATGTTGGATATGCTGGTGCTAATACCAATATTTGGACTAACACCACGCACATTCCCAGTGGACACACATGACCTTTCTGAAGTTCTGTTTGCGTATTTGTGTAGTGTCGGATATGCTGGTGCTAATACCAATATTTGGCACTAGCACCACGCACATTCCCAGTGGAAACACATGAAGTTTCTTAACTACTGTGGGCGTATTATTGAAGTGTTGGATATGCTGGTGCTAATAACAATATTTGACACTAGCACCACGCACATTCCCAGTAGACACATATGTAGTTTCTTAACTACTGTGGGCGTATTTGTGTAATGTTGGATATGCTGGTGCTAATACCAATATTTGGCACTAGCACCACGCACATTCCCAGTGGACACACATGACCTTTCTGAAGTGCTGTGGGCGTATTTGTGTAGTGTTGGATATGCTGGTGCTAATACCAATATTTGGCACTAGCATCACGCACATTCCCAGTGGACACACATGAAGTTTCTGAAGTGCTGTGGGCGTACTTGTGTAGTGTTGGATATGCTGGTGCTAATACCAATATTTGGCACTAGCACCACGCACATTCCCAGTGGACACACATGAAGTTTCTGAAGTGCTGTGGGCGTATTTGTGTAGTGTTGGATATGCTGGTGCTAATACCAATATTTGGCACTAGCACCACGCACATTCCCAGTGGACACACATGAAGTTTCTTAACTTCTGTGGGCGTATTTGTGTAATGTTGGATATGCTGGTGCTAATACCAATATTTGGCACTAACACCACGCACATTCCCAGTGGACACACATGACCTTTCTGTAGTGCTGTGGGCGTATTTGTGTAGTGTTGGATATGCTGGTGCTAATACCAATATTTGGCACTAGCACCACGCACATTCCCAGTGGAAACACATGAAGTTTCTTAACTACTGTGGGCGTATTATTGAAGTGTTGGATATGCTGGTGCTAATAACAATATTTGACACTAGCACCACGCACATTCCCAGTAGACACACATGAAGTTTCTTAACTACTGTGGGCGTATTTGTGTAATGTTGGATATGCTGGTGCTAATACCAATATTTGGCACTAGCACCACGCACATTCCCAGTGGACACACATGACCTTTCTGAAGTGCTGTGGGCGTATTTGTGTAGTGTTGGATATGCTGGTGCTAATACCAATATTTGGCACTAGCATCACGCACATTCCCAGTGGACACACATGAAGTTTCTGAAGTGCTGTGGGCGTACTTGTGTAGTGTTGGATATGCTGGTGCTAATACCAATATTTGGCACTAGCACCACGCACATTCCCAGTGGACACACATGAAGTTTCTGAAGTGCTGTGGGCGTATTTGTGTAGTGTTGGATATGCTGGTGCTAATACCAATATTTGGCACTAGCACCACGCACATTCCCAGTGGACACACATGAAGTTTCTTAACTTCTGTGGGCGTATTTGTGTAATGTTGGATATGCTGGTGCTAATACCAATATTTGGCACTAACACCACGCACATTCCCAGTGGACACACATGACCTTTCTGTAGTGCTGTGGGCGTATTTGTGTAGTGTTGGATATGCTGGTGCTAATACCAATATTTGGCACTAGCACCACGCACATTCCCAGTGGAAACACATGAAGTTTCTTAACTACTGTGGGCGTATTATTGAAGTGTTGGATATGCTGGTGCTAATAACAATATTTGACACTAGCACCACGCACATTCCCAGTAGACACACATGAAGTTTCTTAACTACTGTGGGCGTATTTGTGTAATGTTGGATATGCTGGTGCTAATACCAATATTTGGCACTAGCACCACGCACATTCCCAGTGGACACACATAAAGTTTCTGAAGTGCTGTGGGCGTATTAGTGTAGTGTTGGATATGCTGGTACTAATACCAATATTTGGCACTAGCATCACGCACATTCCCAGTGGACACACATGAAGTTTCTGAAGTGCTGTGGGCGTACTTGTGTAGTGTTGGATATGCTGGTGCTAATACCAATATTTGGCACTAGCACCACGCACATTCCCAGTGGACACACATGAAGTTTCTGAAGTGCTGTGGGCGTATTTGTGTAGTGTTGGATATGCTGGTGCTAATACCAATATTTGGCACTAGCACCACGCACATTCCCAGTGGACACACATGAAGTTTCTTAACTTCTGTGGGCGTATTTGTGTAATGTTGGATATGCTGGTGCTAATACCAATATTTGGCACTAACACCACGCACATTCCCAGTGGACACACATGACCTTTCTGTAGTGCTGTGGGCGTATTTGTGTAGTGTTGGATATGCTGGTACTAATACCAATATTTGGCACTAGCACCACGCACATTCCCAGTGGAAACACATGAAGTTTCTTAACTACTGTGGGCGTATTATTGAAGTGTTGGATATGCTGGTGCTAATAACAATATTTGACACTAGCACCACGCACATTCCCAGTAGACACACATGAAGTTTCTTAACTACTGTGGGCGTATTTGTGTAATGTTGGATATGCTGGTGCTAATACCAATATTTGGCACTAGCACCACGCAAATTCCCAGTGGACACACATAAAGTTTCTGAAGTGCTGTGGGCGTATTTGTGTAGTGTTGGATATGCTGGTGCTAATACCAATATTTGGAACTAGCACCACGCACATTCCCAGTGGAAACACATGAAGTTTCTTAACTACTGTGGGCGTATTATTGAAGTGTTGGATATGCTGGTGCTAATAACAATATTTGACACTAGCACCACGCACATTCCCAGTAGACACACATGAAGTTTCTTAACTACTGTGGGCGTATTTGTGTAATGTTGGATATGCTGGTGCTAATACCAATATTTGGCACTAGCACCACGCACATTCCCACTGGACAAACATGACCTTTCTGAAGTGCTGTGGGCGTATTTGTGTAGTGTTGGATATGCTGGTGCTAATACCAATATTTGGCACTAGCACCACGCACATTCCCAGTGGACACACATGACCTTTCTGAAGTGCTGTGGGCGTACTTGTGTAGTGTTGGATATGCTGGTGCTAATACCAATATTTGGCACTAGCACCACGCAAATTCCCAGTGGACACACATGAATTTTCTTAAGTGCTGTAGGCGTATTTGTGTAGTGTTGGATATGCTGGTGCTAATACCAATATTTGGCACTAGCACCACGCACATTCCCAGTGGACACACATGACCTTTCTTAAGTGCTGTGGGCGTATATGTGTAGTGTTGGATATGCTGGTGCTATTACCAATATTTGGCACTAGCATCACGCACATTCCCAGTGGACACACATGAAGTTTCTGAAGTGCTGCGGGCGTATGTGTGTAGTGTTGGATATGCTGGTGCTAATACCAATATTTGGCACTAGCACCACGCACATTCCCAGTGGACACACATGACCTTTCTGAAGTGCTGTGGGCGTATTTGTGTAGTGTTGGATATGCTGGTGCTAATACCAATATTTGGCACTAGCACCACGCACATTCCCAGTGGACACACATGACCTTTCTGAAGAGTTATAGGCGTATTTGTGTAGTGTTGGATATGCTGGTGCTAATACCAATATTTGGAACTAGCTCCACGCACATTCCCAGTGGACACACATGACCTTTCTGAAGTGCTGTGGGCGAATTTGTGTAGTGTTGGATATGCTGTTGCTAATAGCAATATTTGGCACTAGCACCACGCACATTCCCAGTGGACACACATGACCTTTCTTAAGTGCTGTTGGCGTATTTGTGTAGTGTTGGATATGCTGGTGCTAATACCAATATTTGGCACTAGTACCACGCACATTCCCAGTGGACACACATGACCTTTCTGAAGTGCTGTGGGCGTATTTGTGTAGTGTTGGATATGCTGGTGCTAATACCAATATTTGGCACTAGCACCACGCACATTCCCAGTGGACACACACGAAGTTTCTGATGTGCTGTGGGCGTATTTGTGTAGTGTTGGATATGCTGGTGCTAATACCAATATTTGGCACTAGCACCACGCACATTCCCAGTGGACACACATTACCTTTCTGAAGTTCTGTAGGCGTATTTGTGTAGTGTTGGATATGCTGGTGCTAATACCAATATTTGGCACTAGCACCACGCACATTCCCAGTGGACACACATGAAGTTTCTGAAGTGCTGTGGGCGTATTTGTGTAGTGTTGGATATGCTGGTGCTAATACCAATATTTGGCACTAGCACCACGCACATTCCCAGTGGACACACATGAAGTTTCTTAACTTCTGTGGGCGTATTTGTGTAATGTTGGATATGCTGGTGCTAATACCAATATTTGGCACTAACACCACGCACATTCCCAGTGGACACACATGACCTTTCTGTAGTGCTGTGGGCGTATTTGTGTAGTGTTGGATATGCTGGTGCTAATACCAATATTTGGCACTAGCACCACGCACATTCCCAGTGGAAACACATGAAGTTTCTTAACTACTGTGGGCGTATTATTGAAGTGTTGGATATGCTGGTGCTAATAACAATATTTGACACTAGCACCACGCACATTCCCAGTAGACACACATGAAGTTTCTTAACTACTGTGGGCGTATTTGTGTAATGTTGGATATGCTGGTGCTAATACCAATATTTGGCACTAGCACCACGCACATTCCCAGTGGACACACATAAAGTTTCTGAAGTGCTGTGGGCGTATTAGTGTAGTGTTGGATATGCTGGTACTAATACCAATATTTGGCACTAGCATCACGCACATTCCCAGTGGACACACATGAAGTTTCTGAAGTGCTGTGGGCGTACTTGTGTAGTGTTGGATATGCTGGTGCTAATACCAATATTTGGCACTAGCACCACGCACATTCCCAGTGGACACACATGAAGTTTCTGAAGTGCTGTGGGCGTATTTGTGTAGTGTTGGATATGCTGGTGCTAATACCAATATTTGGCACTAGCACCACGCACATTCCCAGTGGACACACATGAAGTTTCTTAACTTCTGTGGGCGTATTTGTGTAATGTTGGATATGCTGGTGCTAATACCAATATTTGGCACTAACACCACGCACATTCCCAGTGGACACACATGACCTTTCTGTAGTGCTGTGGGCGTATTTGTGTAGTGTTGGATATGCTGGTACTAATACCAATATTTGGCACTAGCACCACGCACATTCCCAGTGGAAACACATGAAGTTTCTTAACTACTGTGGGCGTATTATTGAAGTGTTGGATATGCTGGTGCTAATAACAATATTTGACACTAGCACCACGCACATTCCCAGTAGACACACATGAAGTTTCTTAACTACTGTGGGCGTATTTGTGTAATGTTGGATATGCTGGTGCTAATACCAATATTTGGCACTAGCACCACGCAAATTCCCAGTGGACACACATAAAGTTTCTGAAGTGCTGTGGGCGTATTTGTGTAGTGTTGGATATGCTGGTGCTAATACCAATATTTGGAACTAGCACCACGCACATTCCCAGTGGAAACACATGAAGTTTCTTAACTACTGTGGGCGTATTATTGAAGTGTTGGATATGCTGGTGCTAATAACAATATTTGACACTAGCACCACGCACATTCCCAGTAGACACACATGAAGTTTCTTAACTACTGTGGGCGTATTTGTGTAATGTTGGATATGCTGGTGCTAATACCAATATTTGGCACTAGCACCACGCACATTCCCACTGGACAAACATGACCTTTCTGAAGTGCTGTGGGCGTATTTGTGTAGTGTTGGATATGCTGGTGCTAATACCAATATTTGGCACTAGCACCACGCACATTCCCAGTGGACACACATGACCTTTCTGAAGTGCTGTGGGCGTACTTGTGTAGTGTTGGATATGCTGGTGCTAATACCAATATTTGGCACTAGCACCACGCAAATTCCCAGTGGACACACATGAATTTTCTTAAGTGCTGTAGGCGTATTTGTGTAGTGTTGGATATGCTGGTGCTAATACCAATATTTGGCACTAGCACCACGCACATTCCCAGTGGACACACATGACCTTTCTTAAGTGCTGTGGGCGTATATGTGTAGTGTTGGATATGCTGGTGCTATTACCAATATTTGGCACTAGCATCACGCACATTCCCAGTGGACACACATGAAGTTTCTGAAGTGCTGCGGGCGTATGTGTGTAGTGTTGGATATGCTGGTGCTAATACCAATATTTGGCACTAGCACCACGCACATTCCCAGTGGACACACATGACCTTTCTGAAGTGCTGTGGGCGTATTTGTGTAGTGTTGGATATGCTGGTGCTAATACCAATATTTGGCACTAGCACCACGCACATTCCCAGTGGACACACATGACCTTTCTGAAGAGTTATAGGCGTATTTGTGTAGTGTTGGATATGCTGGTGCTAATACCAATATTTGGAACTAGCTCCACGCACATTCCCAGTGGACACACATGACCTTTCTGAAGTGCTGTGGGCGAATTTGTGTAGTGTTGGATATGCTGTTGCTAATAGCAATATTTGGCACTAGCACCACGCACATTCCCAGTGGACACACATGACCTTTCTTAAGTGCTGTTGGCGTATTTGTGTAGTGTTGGATATGCTGGTGCTAATACCAATATTTGGCACTAGTACCACGCACATTCCCAGTGGACACACATGACCTTTCTGAAGTGCTGTGGGCGTATTTGTGTAGTGTTGGATATGCTGGTGCTAATACCAATATTTGGCACTAGCACCACGCACATTCCCAGTGGACACACACGAAGTTTCTGAAGTGCTGTGGGCGTATTTGTGTAGTGTTGGATATGCTGGTGCTAATACCAATATTTGGCACTAGCACCACGCACATTCCCAGTGGACACACATTACCTTTCTGAAGTTCTGTAGGCGTATTTGTGTAGTGTTGGATATGCTGGTGCTAATACCAATATTTGGCACTAGCTCCACGCACATTCCCAGTGGACACACATGACCTTTCTGAAGTGCTGTTGGCGAATTTGTGTAGTGTTGGATATGCTGGTGCTAATACCAATATTTGGCACTAGCACCACGCACATTCCCAGTGGACACACATGACCTTTCTGAAGTGCTGTGGGCGTATTTGTGTAGTGTTGGATATGCTGGTGCTAATACCAATATTTGGCACTAGCACCACGCACATTCCCAGTGGAAACAAATGAAGTTTCTTAACTACTGTGGGCGTATTATTTAAGTGTTGGATATGCTGGTGCTAATACCAATATTTGACACTAGCACCACGCACATTCCCAGTAGACACACATGAAGTTTCTTAACTACTGTGGGCGTATTTGTGTAATGTTGGATATGCTGGTGCTAATACCAATATTTGGCACTAGCACCACGCACATTCCCAGTGGACACACATAAAGTTTCTGAAGTGCTGTGGGCGTATTTGTGTAGTGTTGGATATGCTGGTACTAATACCAATATTTGGCACTAGCATCACGCACATTTCCAGTGGACACACATGAAGTTTCTGAAGTGCTGTGGGCGTACTTGTGTAGTGTTGGATATGCTGGTGCTAATACCAATATTTGGCACTAGCACCACGCACATTCCCAGTGGACACACATGAAGTTTCTTAACTTCTGTGGGCGTATTTGTGTAATGTTGGATATGCTGGTGCTAATACCAATATTTGGCACTAACACCACGCACATTCCCAGTGGACACACATGACCTTTCTGTAGTGCTGTGGGCGTATTTGTGTAGTGTTGGATATGCTGGTACTAATACCAATATTTGGCACTAGCACCACGCACATTCCCAGTGGAAACACATGAAGTTTCTTAACTACTGTGGGCGTATTATTGAAGTGTTGGATATGCTGGTGCTAATAACAATATTTGACACTAGAACACGCACATTCCCAGTAGACACACATGAAGTTTCTTAACTACTGTGGGCGTATTTGTGTAATGTTGGATATGCTGGTGCTAATACCAATATTTGGCACTAGCACCACGCACATTCCCAGTGGACACACATAAAGTTTCTGAAGTGCTGTGGGCGTATTTGTGTAGTGTTGGATATGCTGGTACTAATACCAATATTTGGCACTAGCACCACGCACATTCCCAGTGGACACACATGAAGTTTCTGAAGTGCTGTGGGCGTATTTGTGTAGTTTTGGATATGCTGGTGCTAATACTAATTTTTGGCACTAGCACCACGCACATTCCCAGTGGACACACATGAAGTTTCTTAACTTCTGTGGGCGTATTTGTGTAATGTTGGATATGCTGGTGCTAATACCAATATTTTGCACTAACACCACGCACATTCCCAGTGGACACACATGACCTTTCTGTAGTGCTGTGGGCGTATTTGTGTAGTGTTGGATATGCTGGTGCTAATACCAATATTTGGAACTAGCACCACGCACATTCCCAGTGGAAACACATGAAGTTTCTTAACTACTGTGGGCGTATTATTGAAGTGTTGGATATGCTGGTGCTAATAACAATATTTGACACTAGCACCACGCACATTCCCAGTAGACACACATGAAGTTTCTTAACTACTGTGGGCGTATTTGTGTAATGTTGGATATGCTGGTGCTAATACCAATATTTGGCACTAGCACCACGCACATTCCCAGTGGACACACATGACCTTTCTGAAGTGCTGTGGGCGTATTTGTGTAGTGTTGGATATGCTGGTGCTAATACCAATATTTGGCACTAGCACCACGCACATTCCAAGTGGACACACATGACCTTTCTGAAGTGCTGTGGGCGTACTTGTGTAGTGTTGGATATGCTGGTGCTAATACCAATATTTGGCACTAGCACCACGCAAATTCCCAGTGGACACACATGAATTTTCTGAAGTGCTGTAGGCGTATTTGTGTAGTGTTGGATATGCTGGTGCTAATACCAATATTTGGCACTAGCACCACGCACATTCCCAGTGGACACACATGACCTTTCTTAAGTGCTGTGGGCGTATTTGTGTAGTGTTGGATATGCTGGTGCTATTACCAATATTTGGCACTAGCATCACGCACATTCCAAGTGGACACACATGAAGTTTCTGAAGTGCTGTGGGCGTATGTGTGTAGTGTTGGATATGCTGGTGCTAATACCAATATTTGGCACTAGCACCACGCACATTCCCAGTGGACACACATGACCTTTCTGAAGTGCTGTGGGCGTATTTGTGTAGTGTTGGATATGCTGGTGCTAATACCAATATTTGGCACTAGCACCACGCACATTCCCAGTGGACACACATGACCTTTCTGAAGTGTTGTAGGCGTATTTGTGTAGTGTTGGATATGCTGGTGCTAATACCAATATTTGGCACTAGCACCACGCACATTCCCAGTGGACACACATGACCTTTCTGAAGTGTTGTAGGCGTATTTGTGTAGTGTTGGATATGCTGGTGCTAATACCAATATTTGGCACTAGCTCCACGCACATTCCCAGTGGACACACATGACCTTTCTGAAGTACTGTGGGCGAATTTGTGTTGTGTTGGATATGCTGTTGCTAATAGCAATATTTGGCACTAGCACCACGCACATTCCCAGTGGACACACATGACCTTTCTTAAGTGCTGTGGGCGTATTTGTGTAGTGTTGGATATGCTGGTGCTAATACCAATATTTGGCACTAGCACCACGCACATTCCCAGTGGACACACATGACCTTTCTGAAGTGCTGTAGGCGTATTTGTGTAGTGTTGGATATGCTGGTGCTAATACCAATATTTGGCACTAGCACCACGCACATTCCCAGTGGACACACACGAAGTTTCTGAAGTGCTGTGGGCGTATTTGTGTAGTGTTGGATATGCTGGTGCTAATACCAATATTTGGCACTAGCACCACGCACATTCCCAGTGGACACACATTACCTTTCTGAAGTTCTTTAGGCGTATTTGTGTAGTGTTGGATATGCTGGTGCTAATACCAATATTTGGCACTAGCTCCACGCACATTCCCAGTGGACACACATGACCTTTCTGAAGTGCTGTGGGCGAATTTGTGTAGTGTTGGATATGCTGGTGCTAATACCAATATTTGGCACTAGCACCACGCACATTCCCAGTGGACACACATGACCTTTCTGAAGTGCTGTGGGCGTATTTGTGTAGTGTTGGATATGCTGGTGCTAATACCAATATTTGGCACTAGCACCACGCACATTCCCAGTGGACACACATGAAGTTTCTGAAGTGCTGTGGGCGTATTTGTGTAGTTTTGGATATGCTGGTGCTAATACTAATTTTTGGCACTAGCACCACGCACATTCCCAGTGGACACACATGAAGTTTCTTAACTTCTGTGGGCGTATTTGTGTAATGTTGGATATGCTGGTGCTAATACCAATATTTTGCACTAACACCACGCACATTCCCAGTGGACACACATGACCTTTCTGTAGTGCTGTGGGCGTATTTGTGTAGTGTTGGATATGCTGGTGCTAATACCAATATTTGGCACTAGCACCACGCACATTCCCAGTGGAAACACATGAAGTTTCTTAACTACTGTGGGCGTATTATTGAAGTGTTGGATATGCTGGTGCTAATAACAATATTTGACACTAGCACCACGCACATTCCCAGTAGACACACATGAAGTTTCTTAACTACTGTGGGCGTATTTGTGTAATGTTGGATATGCTGGTGCTAATACCAATATTTGGCACTAGCACCACGCACATTCCCAGTGGACACACATGACCTTTCTGAAGTGCTGTGGGCGTATTTGTGTAGTGTTGGATATGCTGGTGCTAATACCAATATTTGGCACTAGCACCACGCACATTCCAAGTGGACACACATGACCTTTCTGAAGTGCTGTGGGCGTACTTGTGTAGTGTTGGATATGCTGGTGCTAATACCAATATTTGGCACTAGCACCACGCAAATTCCCAGTGGACACACATGAATTTTCTGAAGTGCTGTAGGCGTATTTGTGTAGTGTTGGATATGCTGGTGCTAATACCAATATTTGGCACTAGCACCACGCACATTCCCAGTGGACACACATGACCTTTCTTAAGTGCTGTGGGCGTATTTGTGTAGTGTTGGATATGCTGGTGCTATTACCAATATTTGGCACTAGCATCACGCACATTCCAAGTGGACACACATGAAGTTTCTGAAGTGCTGTGGGCGTATGTGTGTAGTGTTGGATATGCTGGTGCTAATACCAATATTTGGCACTAGCACCACGCACATTCCCAGTGGACACACATGACCTTTCTGAAGTGCTGTGGGCGTATTTGTGTAGTGTTGGATATGCTGGTGCTAATACCAATATTTGGCACTAGCACCACGCACATTCCCAGTGGACACACATGACCTTTCTGAAGTGTTGTAGGCGTATTTGTGTAGTGTTGGATATGCTGGTGCTAATACCAATATTTGGCACTAGCACCACGCACATTCCCAGTGGACACACATGACCTTTCTGAAGTGTTGTAGGCGTATTTGTGTAGTGTTGGATATGCTGGTGCTAATACCAATATTTGGCACTAGCTCCACGCACATTCCCAGTGGACACACATGACCTTTCTGAAGTACTGTGGGCGAATTTGTGTTGTGTTGGATATGCTGTTGCTAATAGCAATATTTGGCACTAGCACCACGCACATTCCCAGTGGACACACATGACCTTTCTTAAGTGCTGTGGGCGTATTTGTGTAGTGTTGGATATGCTGGTGCTAATACCAATATTTGGCACTAGTACCACGCACATTCCCAGTGGACACACATGACCTTTCTGAAGTGCTGTGGGCGTATTTGTGTAGTGTTGGATATGCTGGTGCTAATACCAATATTTGGCACTAGCACCACGCACATTCCCAGTGGACACACACGAAGTTTCTGAAGTGCTGTGGGCGTATTTGTGTAGTGTTGGATATGCTGGTGCTAATACCAATATTTGGCACTAGCACCACGCACATTCCCAGTGGACACACATTACCTTTCTGAAGTTCTGTAGGCGTATTTGTGTAGTGTTGGATATGCTGGTGCTAATACCAATATTTGGCACTAGCTCCACGCACATTCCCAGTGGACACACATGACCTTTCTGAAGTGCTGTGGGCGAATTTGTGTAGTGTTGGATATGCTGGTGCTAATACCAATATTTGGCACTAGCACCACGCACATTCCCAGTGGACACACATGACCTTTCTGAAGTGCTGTGGGCGTATTTGTGTAGTGTTGGATATGCTGGTGCTAATACCAATATTTGGCACTAGCACCACGCACATTCCCAGTGGACACACATGACCTTTCTGAAGTGCTGTGGGCGTATTTGTGTAGTGTTGGATATGCTGGTGCTAATACCAATATTTGGCACTAGCACCACGCACATTCCCAGTGGACACACATGAAGTTTCTGAAGTGCTGTGGGCGTATTTTTGTAGTGTTGGATATGCTGGTGCTAATACCAATATTTGGCACTAGCACCACGCACTTTCCCAGTGGACACACGTGACCTTTCTTAAGTGCTGTGGGCGTATTTGTGTAGTGTTGGATATGCTGGTGCTAATACCAATATTTGGCACTAGTACCACGCACATTCCCAGTAGACACACATGACCTTTCTGAAGTGCTGTGGGCGTATTTGTGTAGTGTTGGATATGCTGGTGCTAATACCAATATTTGGCACTAGCACCACGCACATTCCCAGTGGACACACATGACCTTTCTGAAGTGCTGTAGGCGTATTTGTGTAGTGTTGGATATGCTGGTGCTAATACTAATATTTGGCACTAGCTCCACGCACATTCCCAGTGGACACACATGACCTTTCTGAAGTGCTGTGGGCGTATTTTTGTAGTGTTGGATATGCTGGTGCTAATACGAATATATGGCACTAGCACCACGCACATTCCCAGTGGACACACATGAAGTTTCTTAACTTCTGTGGGCGTATTTGTGTAATGTTGGATATGCTGGTGCTAATACCAATATTTGGCACTAACACCACGCACATTCCCAGTGGACACACATGACCTTTCTGAAGTGCTGTGGGCGTATTTGTGTAGTGTTGGATATGCTGGTGCTAATACCAATATTTGGCACTAGCACCACGCACATTCCCAGTGGAAACACATGAAGTTTCTTAACTACTGTGGGCGTATTATTGAAGTGTTGGATATGCTGGTGCTAATAACAATATTTGACACTAGAACACGCACATTCCCAGTAGACACACATGAAGTTTCTTAACTACTGTGGGCGTATTTGTGTAGTGTTGGATATGCTGGTGCTAATACCAATATTTGGCACTAGCACCACGCACATTCCCAGTGGACACACATGACCTTTTTGAAGTGATGTGGGCGTATTTGTGTAGTGTTGGATATGCTGGTGCTAATACCAATATTTGGCACTAGCACCACGCACATTCCCAGTGGACACACATGACCTTTCTGAAGTGCTGTGGGCGTACTTGTGTAGTGTTGGATATGCTGGTGCTAATACCAATATTTGGCACTAGCACCACGCAAATTCCCAGTGGACACACATGAATTTTCTTAAGTGCTGTAGGCGTATTTGTGTAGTGTTGGATATGCTGGTGCTAATACCAATATTTGGCACTAGCACCACGCACATTCCCAGTGGACACACATGACCTTTCTTAAGTGCTGTGGGCGTATATGTGTAGTGTTGGATATGCTGGTGCTATTACCAATATTTGGCACTAGCATCACGCACATTCCCAGTGGACACACATGAAGTTTCTGAAGTGCTGCGGGCGTATGTGTGTAGTGTTGGATATGCTGGTGCTAATACCAATATTTGGCACTAGCACCACGCACATTCCCAGTGGACACACATGACCTTTCTGAAGTGCTGTGGGCGTATTTGTGTAGTGTTGGATATGCTGGTGCTAATACCAATATTTGGCACTAGCACCACGCACATTCCCAGTGGACACACATGACCTTTCTGAAGAGTTATAGGCGTATTTGTGTAGTGTTGGATATGCTGGTGCTAATACCAATATTTGGAACTAGCTCCACGCACATTCCCAGTGGACACACATGACCTTTCTGAAGTGCTGTGGGCGAATTTGTGTAGTGTTGGATATGCTGTTGCTAATAGCAATATTTGGCACTAGCACCACGCACATTCCCAGTGGACACACATGACCTTTCTTAAGTGCTGTTGGCGTATTTGTGTAGTGTTGGATATGCTGGTGCTAATACCAATATTTGGCACTAGTACCACGCACATTCCCAGTGGACACACAGGACCTTTCTGAAGTGCTGTGGGCGTATTTGTGTAGTGTTGGATATGCTGGTGCTAATACCAATATTTGGCACTAGCACCACGCACATTCCCAGTGGACACACACGAAGTTTCTGAAGTGCTGTGGGCGTATTTGTGTAGTGTTGGATATGCTGGTGCTAATACCAATATTTGGCACTAGAACCACGCACATTCCCAGTGGACACACATTACCTTTCTGAAGTTCTGTAGGCGTATTTGTGTAGTGTTGGATATGCTGGTGCTAATACCAATATTTGGCACTAGCTCCACGCACATTCCCAGTGGACACACATGACCTTTCTGAAGTGCTGTGGGCGAATTTGTGTAGTGTTGGATATGCTGGTGCTAATACCAATATTTGGCACTAGCACCACGCACATTCCCAGTGGACACACATGACCTTTCTGAAGTGCTGTGGGCGTATTTGTGTAGTGTTGGATATGCTGGTGCTAATACCAATATTTGGCACTAGCACCACGCACATTCCCAGTGGAAACAAATGAAGTTTCTTAACTACTGTGGGCGTATTATTTAAGTGTTGGATATGCTGGTGCTAATACCAATATTTGACACTAGCACCACGCACATTCCCAGTAGACACACATGAAGTTTCTTAACTACTGTGGGCGTATTTGTGTAATGTTGGATATTCTGGTGCTAATACCAATATTTGGCACTAGCACCACGCACATTCCCAGTGGACACACATAAAGTTTCTGAAGTGCTGTGGGCGTATTTGTGTAGTGTTGGATATGCTGGTACTAATACCAATATTTGGCACTAGCATCACGCACATTTCCAGTGGACACACATGAAGTTTCTGAAGTGCTGTGGGCGTACTTGTGTAGTGTTGGATATGCTGGTGCTAATACCAATATTTGGCACTAGCACCACGCACATTCCCAGTGGACACACATGAAGTTTCTTAACTTCTGTGGGCGTATTTGTGTAATGTTGGATATGCTGGTGCTAATACCAATATTTGGCACTAACACCACGCACATTCCCAGTGGACACACATGACCTTTCTGTAGTGCTGTGGGCGTATTTGTGTAGTGTTGGATATGCTGGTACTAATACCAATATTTGGCATTAGCACCACGCACATTCCCAGTGGAAACACATGAAGTTTCTTAAGTACTGTGGGCGTATTATTGAAGTGTTGGATATGCTGGTGCTAATAACAATATTTGACACTAGCACCACGCACATTCCCAGTAGACACACATGAAGTTTCTTAACTACTGTGGGCGTATTTGTGTAATGTTGGATATGCTGGTGCTAATACCAATATTTGGCACTAGCACCACGCACATTCCCAGTGGACACACATAAAGTTTCTGAAGTGCTGTGGGCGTATTTGTGTAGTGTTGGATATGCTGGTGCTAATACCAATATTTGGCACTAGCACCACGCACATTCCCAGTGGACACACATGAAGTTTCTGAAGTGCTGTGGGCGTATTTGTGTAGTTTTGGATATGCTGGTGCTAATACTAATTTTTGGCACTAGCACCACGCACATTCCCAGTGGACACACATGAAGTTTCTTAACTTCTGTGGGCGTATTTGTGTAATGTTGGATATGCTGGTGCTAATACCAATATTTTGCACTAACACCACGCACATTCCCAGTGGACACACATGACCTTTCTGTAGTGCTGTGGGCGTATTTGTGTAGTGTTGGATATGCTGGTGCTAATACCAATATTTGGAACTAGCACCACGCACATTCCCAGTGGAAACACATGAAGTTTCTTAACTACTGTGGGCGTATTATTGAAGTGTTGGATATGCTGGTGCTAATAACAATATTTGACACTAGCACCACGCACATTCCCAGTAGACACACATGAAGTTTCTTAACTACTGTGGGCGTATTTGTGTAATGTTGGATATGCTGGTGCTAATACCAATATTTGGCACTAGCACCACGCACATTCCCAGTGGACACACATGACCTTTCTGAAGTGCTGTGGGCGTATTTGTGTAGTGTTGGATATGCTGGTGCTAATACCAATATTTGGCACTAGCACCACGCACATTCCAAGTGGACACACATGACCTTTCTGAAGTGCTGTGGGCGTACTTGTGTAGTGTTGGATATGCTGGTGCTAATACCAATATTTGGCACTAGCACCACGCAAATTCCCAGTGGACACACATGAATTTTCTGAAGTGCTGTAGGCGTATTTGTGTAGTGTTGGATATGCTGGTGCTAATACCAATATTTGGCACTAGCACCACGCACATTCCCAGTGGACACACATGACCTTTCTTAAGTGCTGTGGGCGTATTTGTGTAGTGTTGGATATGCTGGTGCTATTACCAATATTTGGCACTAGCATCACGCACATTCCAAGTGGACACACATGAAGTTTCTGAAGTGCTGTGGGCGTATGTGTGTAGTGTTGGATATGCTGGTGCTAATACCAATATTTGGCACTAGCACCACGCACATTCCCAGTGGACACACATGACCTTTCTGAAGTGCTGTGGGCGTATTTGTGTAGTGTTGGATATGCTGGTGCTAATACCAATATTTGGCACTAGCACCACGCACATTCCCAGTGGACACACATGACCTTTCTGAAGTGTTGTAGGCGTATTTGTGTAGTGTTGGATATGCTGGTGCTAATACCAATATTTGGCACTAGCACCACGCACATTCCCAGTGGACACACATGACCTTTCTGAAGTGTTGTAGGCGTATTTGTGTAGTGTTGGATATGCTGGTGCTAATACCAATATTTGGCACTAGCTCCACGCACATTCCCAGTGGACACACATGACCTTTCTGAAGTACTGTGGGCGAATTTGTGTTGTGTTGGATATGCTGTTGCTAATAGCAATATTTGGCACTAGCACCACGCACATTCCCAGTGGACACACATGACCTTTCTTAAGTGCTGTGGGCGTATTTGTGTAGTGTTGGATATGCTGGTGCTAATACCAATATTTGGCACTAGTACCACGCACATTCCCAGTGGACACACATGACCTTTCTGAAGTGCTGTGGGCGTATTTGTGTAGTGTTGGATATGCTGGTGCTAATACCAATATTTGGCACTAGCACCACGCACATTCCCAGTGGACACACACGAAGTTTCTGAAGTGCTGTGGGCGTATTTGTGTAGTGTTGGATATGCTGGTGCTAATACCAATATTTGGCACTAGCACCACGCACATTCCCAGTGGACACACATTACCTTTCTGAAGTTCTGTAGGCGTATTTGTGTAGTGTTGGATATGCTGGTGCTAATACCAATATTTGGCACTAGCTCCACGCACATTCCCAGTGGACACACATGACCTTTCTGAAGTGCTGTGGGCGAATTTGTGTAGTGTTGGATATGCTGGTGCTAATACCAATATTTGGCACTAGCACCACGCACATTCCCAGTGGACACACATGACCTTTCTGAAGTGCTGTGGGCGTATTTGTGTAGTGTTGGATATGCTGGTGCTAATACCAATATTTGGCACTAGCACCACGCACATTCCCAGTGGACACACATGACCTTTCTGAAGTGCTGTGGGCGTATTTGTGTAGTGTTGGATATGCTGGTGCTAATACCAATATTTGGCACTAGCACCATGCACATTCCCAGTGGACACACATGAAGTTTCTGAAGTGCTGTGGGCGTATTTTTGTAGTGTTGGATATGCTGGTGCTAATACCAATATTTGGCACTAGCACCACGCACTTTCCCAGTGGACACACGTGACCTTTCTTAAGTGCTGTGGGCGTATTTGTGTAGTGTTGGATATGCTGGTGCTAATACCAATATTTGGCACTAGTACCACGCACATTCCCAGTAGACACACATGACCTTTCTGAAGTGCTGTGGGCGTATTTGTGTAGTGTTGGATATGCTGGTGCTAATACCAATATTTGGCACTAGCACCACGCACATTCCCAGTGGACACACATGACCTTTCTGAAGTGCTGTAGGCGTATTTGTGTAGTGTTGGATATGCTGGTGCTAATACTAATATTTGGCACTAGCTCCACGCACATTCCCAGTGGACACACATGACCTTTCTGAAGTGCTGTGGGCGTATTTTTGTAGTGTTGGATATGCTGGTGCTAATACGAATATATGGCACTAGCACCACGCACATTCCCAGTGGACACACATGAAGTTTCTTAACTTCTGTGGGCGTATTTGTGTAATGTTGGATATGCTGGTGCTAATACCAATATTTGGCACTAACACCACGCACATTCCCAGTGGACACACATGACCTTTCTGAAGTGCTGTGGGCGTATTTGTGTAGTGTTGGATATGCTGGTGCTAATACCAATATTTGGCACTAGCACCACGCACATTCCCAGTGGAAACACATGACGTTTCTTAACTACTGTGGGCGTATTATTGAAGTGTTGGATATGCTGGTGCTAATAACAATATTTGACACTAGAACACGCACATTCCCAGTAGACACACATGAAGTTTCTTAACTACTGTGGGCGTATTTGTGTAGTGTTGGATATGCTGGTGCTAATACCAATATTTGGCACTAGCACCACGCACATTCCCAGTGGACACACATGACCTTTTTGAAGTGCTGTGGGCGTATTTGTGTAGTGTTGGATATGCTGGTGCTAATACCAATATTTGGCACTAGGACCACGCACATTCCCAGTGGACACACATGAAGTTTCTGAAGTTCTGTGGGCGTATTTGTGTAGTGTTGGATATGCTGGTGCTAATACCAATATTTGGCACTAGCACCACGCACATTCCCAGTGGACACACATGAAGTTTCTTAACTTCTGTGGGCGTATTTGTGTAATGTTGGATATGCTGGTGCTAATACCAATATTTGGCACTAACACCACGCACATTGCCAGTGGACACACATGACCTTTCTGTAGTGCTGTGGGCGTATTTGTGTAGTGTTGGATATGCTGGTGCTAATACCAATATTTGACACTAGCTCCACGCACATTCCCAGTGGACACACATGACCTTTCTGAAGTGCTGTGGGCGAATTTGTGTTGTGTTGGATATGCTGTTGCTAATAGCAATATTTGGCACTAGCACCACGCACATTCCCAGTGGACACACATGACCTTTCTTAAGTGCTGTGGGCGTATTTGTGTAGTGTTGGATATGCTGGTGCTAATACCAATATTTGGCACTAGTACCACGCACATTCCCAGTGGACACACATGACCTTTCTGAAGTGCTGTGGGCGTATTTGTGTAGTGTTGGATATGCTGGTGCTAATACCAATATTTGGCACTAGCACCACGCACATTCCCAGTGGACACACACGAAGTTTCTGAAGTGCTGTGGGCGTATTTGTGTAGTGTTGGATATGCTGGTGCTAATACCAATATTTGGCACTAGCACCACGCACATTCCCAGTGGACACACATTACCTTTCTGAAGTTCTGTAGGCGTATTTGTGTAGTGTTGGATATGCTGGTGCTAATACCAATATTTGGCACTAGCTCCACGCACATTCCCAGTGGACACACATGACCTTTCTGAAGTGCTGTGGGCGAATTTGTGTAGTGTTGGATATGCTGGTGCTAATACCAATATTTGGCACTAGCACCACGCACATTCCCAGTGGACACACATGACCTTTCTGAAGTGCTGTGGGCGTATTTGTGTAGTGTTGGATATGCTGGTGCTAATACCAATATTTGGCACTAGCACCACGCACATTCCCAGTGGACACACATGACCTTTCTGAAGTGCTGTGGGCGTATTTGTGTAGTGTTGGATATGCTGGTGCTAATACCAATATTTGGCACTAGCACCACGCACATTCCCAGTGGACACACATGAAGTTTCTGAAGTGCTGTGGGCGTATTTTTGTAGTGTTGGATATGCTGGTGCTAATACCAATATTTGGCACTAGTACCACGCACTTTCCCAGTGGACACACATGACCTTTCTTAAGTGCTGTGGGCGTATTTGTGTAGTGTTGGATATGCTGGTGCTAATACCAATATTTGGCACTAGTACCACGCACATTCCCAGTGGACACACATGACCTTTCTGAAGTGCTGTGGGCGTATTTGTGTAGTGTTGGATATGCTGGTGCTAATACCAATATTTGGCACTAGCACCACGCACATTCCCAGTGGACACACATGAAGTTTCTGAAGTGCTGTGGGCGTATTTGTGTAGTGTTGGATATGCTGGTGCTAATAACAATATTTGGCACTAGCACCACGCACATTCCCAGTGGACACACATGACCTTTCTGAAGTGCTGTAGGCGTATTTGTGTAGTGTTGGATATGCTGGTGCTAATACTAATATTTGGCACTAGCTCCACGCACATTCCCAGTGGACACACATGACCTTTCTGAAGTGCTGTGGGCGTATTTTTGTAGTGTTGGATATGCTGGTGCTAATACGAATATATGGCACTAGCACCACGCACATTCCCAGTGGACACACATGAAGTTTCTTAACTTCTGTGGGCGTATTTGTGTAATGTTGGATATGCTGGTGCTAATACCAATATTTGGCACTAACACCACGCACATTCCCAGTGGACACACATGACCTTTCTGAAGTGCTGTGGGCGTATTTGTGTAGTGTTGGATATGCTGGTGCTAATACCAATATTTGGCACTAGCACCACGCACATTCCCAGTGGAAACACATGAAGTTTCTTAACTACTGTGGGCGTATTATTGAAGTGTTGGATATGCTGGTGCTAATAACAATATTTGACACTAGAACACGCACATTCCCAGTAGACACACATGAAGTTTCTTAACTACTGTGGGCGTATTTGTGTAGTGTTGGATATGCTGGTGCTAATACCAATATTTGGCACTAGCACCACGCACATTCCCAGTGGACACACATGACCTTTTTGAAGTGCTGTGGGCGTATTTGTGTAGTGTTGGATATGCTGGTGCTAATACCAATATTTGGCACTAGGACCACGCACATTCCCAGTGGACACACATGAAGTTTCTGAAGTTCTGTGGGCGTATTTGTGTAGTGTTGGATATGCTGGTGCTAATACCAATATTTGGCACTAGCACCACGCACATTCCCAGTGGACACACATGAAGTTTCTTAACTTCTGTGGGCGTATTTGTGTAATGTTGGATATGCTGGTGCTAATACCAATATTTGGCACTAACACCACGCACATTGCCAGTGGACACACATGACCTTTCTGTAGTGCTGTGGGCGTATTTGTGTAGTGTTGGATATGCTGGTGCTAATACCAATATTTGGCACTAGCACCACGCACATTCCCAGTGGACACACATGAAGTTTCTGAAGTGCTGTGGGCGTATTTGTGTAGTGTTGGATATGCTGGTGCTAATAACAATATTTGGCACTAGCACCACGCACATTCCCAGTGGACACACATGACCTTTCTGAAGTGCTGTAGGCGTATTTGTGTAGTGTTGGATATGCTGGTGCTAATACTAATATTTGGCACTAGCTCCACGCACATTCCCAGTGGACACACATGACCTTTCTGAAGTGCTGTGGGCGTATTTTTGTAGTGTTGGATATGCTGGTGCTAATACGAATATATGGCACTAGCACCACGCACATTCCCAGTGGACACACATGAAGTTTCTTAACTTCTGTGGGCGTATTTGTGTAATGTTGGATATGCTGGTGCTAATACCAATATTTGGCACTAACACCACGCACATTCCAAGTGGACACACATGACCTTTCTGAAGTGCTGTGGGCGTATTTGTGTAGTGTTGGATATGCTGGTGCTAATACCAATATTTGGCACTAGCACCACGCACATTCCCAGTGGAAACACATGAAGTTTCTTAACTACTGTGGGCGTATTATTGAAGTGTTGGATATGCTGGTGCTAATAACAATATTTGACACTAGAACACGCACATTCCCAGTAGACACACATGAAGTTTCTTAACTACTGTGGGCGTATTTGTGTAGTGTTGGATATGCTGGTGCTAATACCAATATTTGGCACTAGCACCACGCACATTCCCAGTGGACACACATGACCTTTTTGAAGTGCTGTGGGCGTATTTGTGTAGTGTTGGATATGCTGGTGCTAATACCAATATTTGGCACTAGGACCACGCACATTCCCAGTGGACACACATGAAGTTTCTGAAGTTCTGTGGGCGTATTTGTGTAGTGTTGGATATGCTGGTGCTAATACCAATATTTGGCACTAGCACCACGCACATTCCCAGTGGACACACATGAAGTTTCTTAACTTCTGTGGGCGTATTTGTGTAATGTTGGATATGCTGGTGCTAATACCAATATTTGGCACTAACACCACGCACATTGCCAGTGGACACACATGACCTTTCTGTAGTGCTGTGGGCGTATTTGTGTAGTGTTGGATATGCTGGTGCTAATACCAATATTTGGCACTAGCTCCACGCACATTCCCAGTGGACACACATGAACTTTCTGAAGTGCTGTGGGCGAATTTGTGTTGTGTTGGATATGCTGTTGCTAATAGCAATATTTGGCACTAGCACCACGCACATTCCCAGTGGACACACATGACCTTTCTTAAGTGCTGTGGGCGTATTTGTGTAGTGTTGGATATGCTGGTGCTAATACCAATATTTGGCACTAGTACCACGCACATTCCCAGTGGACACACATGACCTTTCTGAAGTGCTGTGGGCGTATTTGTGTAGTGTTGGATATGCTGGTGCTAATACCAATATTTGGCACTAGCACCACGCACATTCCCAGTGGACACACACGAAGTTTCTGAAGTGCTGTGGGCGTATTTGTGTAGTGTTGGATATGCTGGTGCTAATACCAATATTTGGCACTAGCACCACGCACATTCCCAGTGGACACACATTACCTTTCTGAAGTTCTGTAGGCGTATTTGTGTAGTGTTGGATATGCTGGTGCTAATACCAATATTTGGCACTAGCTCCACGCACATTCCCAGTGGACACACATGACCTTTCTGAAGTGCTGTGGGCGAATTTGTGTAGTGTTGGATATGCTGGTGCTAATACCAATATTTGGCACTAGCACCACGCACATTCCCAGTGGACACACATGACCTTTCTGAAGTGCTGTGGGCGTATTTGTGTAGTGTTGGATATGCTGGTGCTAATACCAATATTTGGCACTAGCACCACGCACATTCCCAGTGGACACACATGACCTTTCTGAAGTGCTGTGGGCGTATTTGTGTAGTGTTGGATATGCTGGTGCTAATACCAATATTTGGCACTAGCACCACGCACATTCCCAGTGGACACACATGAAGTTTCTGAAGTGCTGTGGGCGTATTTTTGTAGTGTTGGATATGCTGGTGCTAATACCAATATTTGGCACTAGTACCACGCACTTTCCCAGTGGACACACATGACCTTTCTTAAGTGCTGTGGGCGTATTTGTGTAGTGTTGGATATGCTGGTGCTAATACCAATATTTGGCACTAGTACCACGCACATTCCCAGTGGACACACATGACCTTTCTGAAGTGCTGTGGGCGTATGTGTGTAGTGTTGGATATGCTGGTGCTAATACCAATATTTGGCACTAGCACCACGCACATTCCCAGTGGACACACATGAAGTTTCTGAAGTGCTGTGGGCGTATTTGTGTAGTGTTGGATATGCTGGTGCTAATAACAATATTTGGCACTAGCACCACGCACATTCCCAGTGGACACACATGACCTTTCTGAAGTGCTGTAGGCGTATTTGTGTAGTGTTGGATATGCTGGTGCTAATACTAATATTTGGCACTAGCTCCACGCACATTCCCAGTGGACACACATGACCTTTCTGAAGTGCTGTGGGCGTATTTTTGTAGTGTTGGATATGCTGGTGCTAATACGAATATATGGCACTAGCACCACGCACATTCCCAGTGGACACACATGAAGTTTCTTAACTTCTGTGGGCGTATTTGTGTAATGTTGGATATGCTGGTGCTAATACCAATATTTGGCACTAACACCACGCACATTCCCAGTGGACACACATGACCTTTCTGAAGTTCTGTGGGCGTATTTGTGTAGTGTTGGATATGCTGGTGCTAATACCAATATTTGGCACTAGCACCACGCACATTCCCAGTGGAAACACATGAAGTTTCTTAACTACTGTGGGCGTATTATTGAAGTGTTGGATATGCTGGTGCTAATAACAATATTTGACACTAGAACACGCACATTCCCAGTAGACACACATGAAGTTTCTTAACTACTGTGGGCGTATTTGTGTAGTGTTGGATATGCTGGTGCTAATACCAATATTTGGCACTAGCACCACGCACATTCCCAGTGGACACACATGACCTTTTTGAAGTGCTGTGGGCGTATTTGTGTAGTGTTGGATATGCTGGTGCTAATACCAATATTTGGCACTAGGACCACGCACATTCCCAGTGGACACACATGAAGTTTCTGAAGTTCTGTGGGCGTATTTGTGTAGTGTTGGATATGCTGGTGCTAATACCAATATTTGGCACTAGCACCACGCACATTCCCAGTGGACACACATGAAGTTTCTTAACTTCTGTGGGCGTATTTGTGTAATGTTGGATATGCTGGTGCTAATACCAATATTTGGCACTAACACCACGCACATTGCCAGTGGACACACATGACCTTTCTGTAGTGCTGTGGGCGTATTTGTGTAGTGTTGGATATGCTGGTGCTAATACCAATATTTGGCACTAGCACCACGCACATTCCCAGTGGAAACACATGAAGTTTCTTAACTACTGTGGGCGTATTATTGAAGTGTTGGATATGCTGGTGCTAATAACAATATTTGACACTAGCACCACGCACATTCCCAGTAGACACACATGAAGTTTCTTAACTACTGTGGGCGTATTTGTGTAATGTTGGATATGCTGGTGCTAATACCAATATTTGGCACTAGCACCACGCACATTCCCAGTGGACACACATGACCTTTCTGAAGTGCTGTGGGCGTATTTGTGTAGTGTTGGATATGCTGGTGCTAATACCAATATTTGGCACTAGCATCACGCACATTCCCAGTGGACACACATGAAGTTTCTGAAGTGCTGTGGGCGTAGTTGTGTAGTGTTGGATATGCTGGTGCTAATACCAATATTTGGCACTAGCACCACGCAAATTCCCAGTGGACACACATGAATTTTCTGAAGTGCTGTAGGCGTATTTGTGTAGTGTTGGATATGCTGGTGCTAATACCAATATTTGGCACTAGCACCACGCACATTCCCAGTGGACACACATGACCTTTCTTAAGTGCTGTGGGCGTATTTGTGTAGTGTTGGATATGCTGGTGCTATAACCAATATTTGGCACTAGCATCACGCACATTCCCAGTGGACACACATGAAGTTTATTAACTACTGTGGGCGTATTTTTGTAGTGTTGGATATGCTGGTGCTAATACGAATATTTGGCACTAGCACCACGCACATTCCCAGTGGACACACATGAAGTTTCTTAACTTCTGTGGGCGTATTTGTGTAATGTTGGATATGCTGGTGCTAATACCAATATTTGGCACTAACACCACGCACATTCCCAGTGGACACACATGACCTTTCTGAAGTGCTGTGGGCGTATTTGTGTAGTGTTGGATATGCTGGTGCTAATACCAATATTTGACACTAGCACCACGCACATTCCCAGTGGAAACACATGAAGTTTCTTAACTACTGTGGGCGTATTTGTGTAATGTTGGATATGCTGGTGCTAATACCAATATTTGGCACTAGCACCACGCACATTCCCAGTGGACACACATGACCTTTCTGAAGTGCTGTGGGCGTATTTGTGTAGTGTTGGATATGCTGGTGCTAATACCAATATTTGGCACTAGCATCACGCACATTCCCAGTGGACACACATGAAGTTTCTGAAGTGCTGTGGGCGTACTTGTGTAGTGTTGGATATGCTGGTGCTAATACCAATATTTGGCACTAGCACCACGCAAATTCCCAGTGGACACACATGAATTTTCTGAAGTGCTGTGGGCGTATTTGTGTAGTGTTGGATATGCTGGTGCTAATACCAATATTTGGCACTAGCACCACGCACATTCCCAGTGGACACACATGACCTTTTTTAAGTGCTGTGGGCGTATTTGTGTAGTGTTGGATATGCTGGTGCTATTACCAATATTTGGCACTAGCATCACGCACATTCCCAGTGGACACACATGAAGTTTATTAACTACTGTGGGCGTATTTTTGTAGTGTTGGATATGCTGGTGCTAATACGAATATTTGGCACTGGCACCACGCACATTCCCAGTGGACACACATGAAGTTTCTTAACTTCTGTGGGCGTATTTGTGTAGTGTTGGATATGCTGGTGCTAATACCAATATTTGGCACTAACACCACGCACATTCCCAGTGGACACACATGACCTTTCTGAAGTGCTGTGGGAGTATTTGTGTAGTGTTGGATATGCTGGTGCTAATACCAATATTTGGCACTAGCACCACGCACATTCCCAGTGGACACACATGACCTTTCTGAAGTGCTGTGGGCGTATTTGTGTAGTGTTGGATATGCTGGTGCTAATACCAATATTTGGCACTAGCATCACGCACATTCCCAGTGGACACACATGAAGTTTCTGAAGTGCTGTGGGCGTACTTGTGTAGTGTTGGATATGCTGGTGCTAATACCAATATTTGGCACTAGCACCACGCAAATTCCCAGTGGACACACATGAATTTTCTGAAGTGCTGTAGGCGTATTTGTGTAGTGTTGGATATGCTGGTGCTAATACCAATATTTGGCACTAGCACCACGCACATTCCCAGTGGACACACATGACCTTTCTTAAGTGCTGTGGGCGTATTTGTGTAGTGTTGGATATGCTGGTGCTATAACCAATATTTGGCACTAGCATCACGCACATTCCCAGTGGACACACATGAAGTTTATTAACTACTGTGGGCGTATTTTTGTAGTGTTGGATATGCTGGTGCTAATACGAATATTTGGCACTAGCACCACGCACATTCCCAGTGGACACACATGAAGTTTCTTAACTTCTGTGGGCGTATTTGTGTAATGTTGGATATGCTGGTGCTAATACCAATATTTGGCACTAACACCACGCACATTCCCAGTGGACACACATGACCTTTCTGAAGTGCTGTGGGCGTATTTGTGTAGTGTTGGATATGCTGGTGCTAATACCAATATTTGACACTAGCACCACGCACATTCCCAGTGGAAACACATGAAGTTTCTTAACTACTGTGGGCGTATTTGTGTAATGTTGGATATGCTGGTGCTAATACCAATATTTGGCACTAGCACCACGCACATTCCCAGTGGACACACATGACCTTTCTGAAGTGCTGTGGGCGTATTTGTGTAGTGTTGGATATGCTGGTGCTAATACCAATATTTGGCACTAGCATCACGCACATTCCCAGTGGACACACATGAAGTTTCTGAAGTGCTGTGGGCGTACTTGTGTAGTGTTGGATATGCTGGTGCTAATACCAATATTTGGCACTAGCACCACGCAAATTCCCAGTGGACACACATGAATTTTCTGAAGTGCTGTGGGCGTATTTGTGTAGTGTTGGATATGCTGGTGCTAATACCAATATTTGGCACTAGCACCACGCACATTCCCAGTGGACACACATGACCTTTTTTAAGTGCTGTGGGCGTATTTGTGTAGTGTTGGATATGCTGGTGCTATTACCAATATTTGGCACTAGCATCACGCACATTCCCAGTGGACACACATGAAGTTTATTAACTACTGTGGGCGTATTTTTGTAGTGTTGGATATGCTGGTGCTAATACGAATATTTGGCACTGGCACCACGCACATTCCCAGTGGACACACATGAAGTTTCTTAACTTCTGTGGGCGTATTTGTGTAGTGTTGGATATGCTGGTGCTAATACCAATATTTGGCACTAACACCACGCACATTCCCAGTGGACACACATGACCTTTCTGAAGTGCTGTGGGAGTATTTGTGTAGTGTTGGATATGCTGGTGCTAATACCAATATTTGGCACTAGCACCACGCACATTCCCTGTGGAAACACATGAAGTTTCTTAACTACTGTGGGCGTATTATTGAAGTGTTGGATATGCTGGTGCTAATAACAATATTTGACACTAGCACCACGCACATTCCCAGTGGACACACATGACCTTTCTGTAGTGCTGTGGGCGTATTTGTGTAGTGTTGGATATGCTGGTGCTAATACCAATATTTGGCACTAGCACCACGCACATTCCCAGTGGAAACACATGAAGTTTCTTAACTACTGTGGGCGTATTATTGAAGTGTTGGATATGCTGGTGCTAATAACAATATTTGACACTAGCACCACACA
The DNA here is from genome assembly GCA_963170055.1 of Halisarca cf. caerulea. Taxonomy (NCBI): domain Eukaryota; kingdom Metazoa; phylum Porifera; class Demospongiae; order Chondrillida; family Halisarcidae; genus Halisarca; species Halisarca cf. caerulea. The sequence goes on from CAUJGJ010000016.1 coordinate 628,756, forward strand.
CATTCCCAGTAGACACACATGAAGTTTCTTAACTACTGTGGGCGTATTTGTGTAATGTTGGATATGCTGGTGCTAATACCAATATTTGGCACTAGCACCACGCACATTCCCAGTGGACACACATGACCTTTCTGAAGTGCTGTGGGCGTATTTGTGTAGTGTTGGATATGCTGGTGCTAATACCAATATTTGGCACTAGCATCACGCACATTCCCAGTGGACACACATGAAGTTTCTGAAGTGCTGTGGGCGTACTTGTGTAGTGTTGGATATGCTGGTGCTAATACCAATATTTGGCACTAGCACCACGCAAATTCCCAGTGGACACACATGAATTTTCTGAAGTGCTGTAGGCGTATTTGTGTAGTGTTGGATATGCTGGTGCTAATACCAATATTTGGCACTAGCACCACGCACATTCCCAGTGGACACACATGATCTTTCTTAAGTGCTGTGGGCGTATTTGTGTAGTGTTGGATATGCTGGTGCTATTACCAATATTTGGCACTAGCATCACGCACATTCCCAGTGGACACACATGAAGTTTATTAACTACTGTGGGCGTATTTTTGTAGTGTTGGATATGCTGGTGCTAATACGAATATTTGGCACTAGCACCACGCACATTCCCAGTGGACACACATGAAGTTTCTTAACTTCTGTGGGCGTATTTGTGTAATGTTGGATATGCTGGTGCTAATACCAATATTTGGCACTAACACCACGCACATTCCCAGTGGAAACGCATGAAGTTTCTTAACTACTGTGGGCGTATTATTGAAGTGTTGGATATGCTGGTGCTAATAACAATATTTGACACTAGCACCACGCACATTCCCAGTAGACACACATGAAGTTTCTTAACTACTGTGGGCGTATTTGTGTAATGTTGGATATGCTGGTGCTAATACCAATATTTGGCACTAGCACCACGCACATTCCCAGTGGACAAACATGACCTTTCTGAAGTGCTGTGGGCGTATTTGTGTAGTGTTGGATATGCTGGTGCTAATACCAATATTTGGCACTAGCATCACGCACATTCCCAGTGGACACACATGAAGTTTCTGAAGTGCTGTGGGCGTACTTGTGTAGTGTTGGATATGCTGGTGCTAATACCAATATTTGGCACTAGCACCACGCAAATTCCCAGTGGACACACATGAATTTTCTGAAGTGCTGTAGGCGTATTTGTGTAGTGTTGGATATGCTGGTGCTAATACCAATATTTGGCACTAGCACCACGCACATTCCCAGTGAACACACATGACCTTTCTTAAGTGCTGTGGGCGTATTTGTGTAGTGTTGGATATGCTGGTGCTATTACCAATATTTGGCACTAGCATCACGCACATTCCCAGTGGACACACATGAAGTTTATTAACTACTGTGGGCGTATTTTTGTAGTGTTGGATATGCTGGTGCTAATACGAATATTTGGCACTAGCACCACGCACATTCCCAGTGGACACACATGAAGTTTCTTAACTTCTGTGGGCGTATTTGTGTAATGTTGGATATGCTGGTGCTAATACCAATATTTGGCACTAACACCACGCACATTCCCAGTGGACACACATGACCTTTCTGAAGTGCTGTGGGCGTATTTGTGTAGTGTTGGATATGCTGGTGCTAATACCAATATTTGGCACTAGCACCACGCACATTCCCAGTGGAAACGCATGAAGTTTCTTAACTACTGTGGGCGTATTTGTGTAATGTTGGATATGCTGGTGCTAATACCAATATTTGGCACTAGCACCACGCACATTCCCAGCGGACACACATGACCTTTCTGAAGTGCTGTGGGCGTATTTGTGTAGTGTTGGATATGCTGGTGCTAATACCAATATTTGGCACTAGCATCACGCACATTCCCAGTGGACACACATGAAGTTTCTGAAGTGCTGTGGGCGTATTTGTGTAGTGTTGGATATGCTGGTGCTAATACCAATATTTGGCACTAGCACCACGCAAATTCCCAGTGGACACACATGAATTTTCTGAAGTGCTGTGGGCGTATTTGTGTAGTGTTGGATATGCTGGTGCTAATACCAATATTTGGCACTAGCACCACGCACATTCCCAGTGGACACACATGACCTTTTTTAAGTGCTGTGGGCGTATTTGTGTAGTGTTGGATAAGCTGGTGCTATTACCAATATTTGGCACTAGCATCACGCACATTCCCAGTGGACACACATGAAGTTTATTAACTACTGTGGGCGTATTTTTGTAGTGTTGGATATGCTGGTGCTAATACGAATATTTGGCACTAGCACAACGCACATTCCCAGTGGACCAACATGAAGTTTCTTAACTTCTGTGGGCGTATTTGTGTAGTGTTGGATATGCTGGTGCTAATACCAATATTTGGCACTAGCACCACGCACATTCCCAGTGGAAACACATGAAGTTTCTTAACTACTGTGGGCGTATTATTGAAGTGTTGGATATGCTGGTGCTAATAACAATATTTGACACTAGCACCACGCACATTCCCAGTAGACACACATGACCTTTCTGAAGTTCTGTGGGCGTATTTGTGTAGTGTTGGATATGCTGGTGCTAATACCAATATTTGGCACTAGGACCACGCACATTCCCAGTGGACACACATGAAGTTTCTGAAGTGCTGTGGGCGTATTTGTGTAGTGTTGGATATGCTGGTGCTAATACCAATATTTGGCACTAGCACCACGCACATTCCCAGTGGACACAGATGAAGTTTCTTAACTTCTGAGGGCGTATTTGTGTAATGTTGGATATTCTGGTGCTAATACCAATATTTGGCACTAACACCACGCACATTCCCAGTGGACACACATGACCTTTCTGTAGTGCTGTGGGCGTATTTGTGTAGTGTTGGATATGCTGGTGCTAATACCAATATTTGGCACTAGCACCACGCACATTCCCAGTGGAAACACATGAAGTTTCTTTACTATTGTGGGCGTATTATTGAAGTGTTGGATATGCTGGTGCTAATAACAATATTTGACACTAGCACCACGCACATTCCCAGTAGACACACATGAAGTTTCTTAACTACTGTGGGCGTATTTGTGTAATGTTGGATATGCTGGTGCTAATACCAATATTTGGCACTAGCACCACGCACATTCCCAGTGGACACACATGACCTTTCTGAAGTGCTGTGGGCGTATTTGTGTAGTGTTGGATATGCTGGTGCTAATACCAATATTTGGCACTAGCATCACGCACATTCCCAGTGGACACACATGAAGTTTCTGAAGTGCTGTGGGCGTACTTGTGTAGTGTTGCATATGCTGGTGCTAATACCAATATTTGGCACTAGCACCACGCAAATTCCCAGTGGACACACATGACCTTTCTAAAGTGCTGTGAGCGCATTTGTGTAGTGTTGGATATGCTGGTGCTAATACAAATATTTGTCACTAGCACAACGCACATTCCCAGTGGACACACATGACCTTTCTGAAGTGCAGTGGGCGTATTTGTGTAGTGTTGGATATGCTGTTGCTAATACCAATATTTGGCACTAGCACCACGCACATTCCCAGAGGACACACATGAAGTTTCATAACTACTGTGGGCGTATTTGTGTAGTGTTGGATATGCTGGTGCTAATACCAATATTTGGCACTAGCACCACGCACATTCCCAGTGGACACACATGACCTTTCTGAAGTGCTGTGAGCGCATTTGTGTAGTGTTGGATATGCTGGTGCTAATACCAATATTTGGCACTAGCACCACGCACATTCCCAGTGGACACACATGAATTTTCTGAAGTGCTGTGGGCGTATTTGTGTAGTGTTGGATATGCTGGTGCTACTACCAATATTTTGCACTAGCACCACGCACATTCCCAGTGCACACACATGAAGTTTGTGAAGTGCTGTGGGCGTATTTGTGTAGTGTTGGATATGCTGGTGCTAATACCAATATTTGGCACTAGCACCACGCACATTCCCAGAGGACACACATGAAGTTTCTTTACTACTGTGGGCGTATTTGTGTAATGTTGGATATGCTGGTGCTAATACAAGTATTTGGCACTAGCACCACGCACATTCCCAGTGGACACACATGACCTTTCTGAAGTGCTGTGAGCGCATTTGTTTAGTGTTGGATATGCTGGTGCTAATACCAATATTTGGCACTAGCACCACGCACATTCCCAGAGGACACACATGAAGTTTCATAACTACTGTGGGCGTATTTGTGTAATGTTGGATATGCTGGTGCTAATACCAATATTTGGCACTAGCACCACGCACATTCCCAGTGGACACACATGAATTTTCTGAAGTGCTGTGGGCGTATTTGTTTAGTGTTTGATATGCTGGTGCTAATACCAATATTTGGCACTAGCACCACGCACATTCCCGGAGGACACACATGAAGTTTTTTTACTACTGTGGGCGTATTTGTGTAATGTTTGATATTCTGGTGCTAATACAAGTATTTGGCACTAGCACCACGCACATTCCCAGTGGACACACATTACCTTTCTGAAGTGCTGTGAGCGCATTTGTTTAGTGTTGGATATGCTGGTGCTAATACCAATATTTGGCACTAGCACCACGCACATTCCCAGTGGACACACATGAAGTTTCATAACTACTGTGGGCGTATTTGTGTAATGTTGGATATGCTGGTGCTAATACCAATATTTGGCACTAGCACCACGCACATTCCCAGAGGACACACATGAAGTTTCATAACTACTGTGGGCGAATTTGTGTAATGTTGGATATGCTGGTGCTAATACCAATATTTGGCACTAGCACCACGCACATTCCCAGTGGACACACATGAATTTTCTGAAGTGCTGTGGGCGTATTTGTGTAGTGTTGGATATGCTGGTGCTAATACCAATATTTGGAACTAGCACCACGCACATTCCCAGTGCACACACATGAAGTTTCTTTACTACTGTGGGCGTATTTGTGTAGTGTTGGATATGCTGGTGCTAATACCAATATTTGGCACTAGCACCACGCACATTCCCGGAGGACACACATGAAGTTTCTTTACTACTGTGGGCGTATTTGTGTAATGTTGGATATTCTGGTGCTAATACAAGTATTTGGCACTAGCACCACGCACATTCCCAGTGGACACACATGACCTTTCTGAAGTGCTGTGAGCGCATTTGTTTAGTGTTGGATATGCTTGTGCTAATACCAATATTTGGCACTAGCACCACGCACATTCCCAGTGGACACACATGAAGTTTCATAACTACTGTGGGCGTATTTGTGTAATGTTGGATATGCTGGTGCTAATACCAATATTTGGCACTAGCACCACGCACATTCCCAGAGGACACACATGAAGTTTCTTTACTACTGTGGGCGTATTTGTGTAATGTTGGATATGCTGGTGCTAATACAAGTATTTGGCACTAGCACCACGCACATTCCCAGTGGACACACATGACCTTTATGAAGTGCTTAGAGCGCATTTGTGTAGTGTTGGATATGCTGGTGCTAATACCAATATTTGGCACTAGCACCACGCACATTCCCAGTGGACACACATGAATATTCTGAAGTGCTGTGGGCGTATTTGTGTAGTGTTGGATATGCTGGTGCTAATACCAATATTTGGCACTAGCACCACGCACATTCCCAGTGGACACACATGAAGTTTTATAACTACTGTGGGCGTATTTGTGTAATGTTGGATATGCTGGTGCTAATACCAATATTTGGCACTAGCACCACGCACATTCCCAGTGGACACACATGACCTTTCTGAAGTGCTGTGAGCGCATTTGTTTAGTGTTGGATATGCTTGTGCTAATACCAATATTTGGCACTAGCACCACGCACATTCCCAGTGGACACACATGAAGTTTCATAACTACTGTGGGCGTATTTGTGTAATGTTGGATATGCTGGTGCTAATACCAATATTTGGCACTAGCACCACGCACATTCCCAGAGGACACACATGAAGTTTCTTTACTACTGTGGGCGTATTTGTGTAATGTTGGATATGCTGGTGCTAATACAAGTATTTGGCACTAGCACCACGCACATTCCCAGTGGACACACATGACCTTTATGAAGTGCTTAGAGCGCATTTGTGTAGTGTTGGATATGCTGGTGCTAATACCAATATTTGGCACTAGCACCACGCACATTCCCAGTGGACACACATGAATATTCTGAAGTGCTGTGGGCGTATTTGTGTAGTGTTGGATATGCTGGTGCTAATACCAATATTTGGCACTAGCACCACGCACATTCCCAGTGGACACACATGAAGTTTTATAACTACTGTGGGCGTATTTGTGTAATGTTGGATATGCTGGTGCTAATACCAATATTTGGCACTAGCACCACGCACATTCCCAGTGGACACACATGACCTTTCTGAAGTGCTGTGAGCGCATTTGTGTAGTGTTGGATATGCTGGTGCTAATACCAATATTTGGCACTAGCACCACGCACATTCCCAGTGGACACACATGAATTTTCTGAAGTGCTGTGGGCGTATTTGTGTAGTGTTGGATATGCTGGTGCTACTACCAATATTTTGCACTAGCACCACGCACATTCCCAGTGCACACACATGAAGTTTCTGAAGTGCTGTGGGCGTATTTGTGTAGTGTTGGATATGCTGGTGCTAATACCAATATTTGGCACTAGCACCACGCACATTCCCAGAGGACACACATGAAGTTTCTTTACTACTGTGGGCGTATTTGTGTAATGTTGGATATGCTGGTGCTAATACAAGTATTTGGCACTAGCACCACGCACATTCCCAGTGGACACACATGACCTTTCTGAAGTGCTGTGAGCGCATTTGTTTAGTGTTGAATATGCTGGTGCTAATACCAATGTTTGGCACTAGCACCACGCACATTCCCAGTGGACACACATGAAGTTTCATAACTACTGTGGGCGTATTTGTGTAATGTTGGATATGCTGGTGCAAATACCAATATTTGGCACTAGCACCACGCACATTCCCAGTGGACACACATGACCTTTCTAAAGTGCTGTGAGCGCATTTGTGTAGTGTTGGATATGCTGGTGCTAATACAAATATTTGTCACTAGCACAACGCACATTCCCAGTGGACACACATGACCTTTCTGAAGTGCAGTGGGCGTATTTGTGTAGTGTTGGATATGCTGATGCTAATACCAATATTTGGCACTAGCACCACGCACATTCCCAGAGGACACACATGAAGTTTCATAACTACAGTGGGCGTATTTGTGTAGTGTTGGATATGCTGGTGCTAATACCAATATTTGGCACTAGCACCACGCACATTCCCAGTGGACACACATGACCTTTCTAAAGTGCTGTGAGCGCATTTGTGTAGTGTTGGATATGCTGGTGCTAATACCAATATTTGGCACTAGCACCACGCACATTCCCAGTGGACACACATGAATTTTCTGAAGTGCTGTGGGCGTATTTGTGTAGTGTTGGATATGCTGGTGCTACTACCAATATTTTGCACTAGCACCACGCACATTCCCAGTGCACACACATGAAGTTTCTGAAGTGCTGTGGGCGTATTTGTGTAGTGTTGGATATGCTGGTGCTAATACCAATATTTGGAACTAGCACCACGCACATTCCCAGTGCACACACATGAAGTTTCTTTACTACTGTGGGCGTATTTTTGTAGTGTTGGATATGCTGGTGCTAATACCAATATTTGGCACTAGCACCACGCACATTCCCGGAGGACACACATGAAGTTTCTTTACTACTGTGGGCGTATTTGTGTAATGTTGGATATTCTGGTGCTAATACAAGTATTTGGCACTAGCACCACGCACATTCCCAGTGGACACACATGACCTTTCTGAAGTGCTGTGAGCGCATTTGTTTAGTGTTGGATATGCTGGTGCTAATACCAATATTTGGCACTAGCACCACGCACATTCCCAGTGGACACACATGAAGTTTCATAACTACTGTGGGCGTATTTGTGTAATGTTGGATATGCTGGTGCTAATACCAATATTTGGCACTAGCACCACGCACATTCCCACAGGACACACATGAAGTTTCTTTACTACTGTGGGCGTATTTGTGTAATGTTGGATATGCTGGTGCTAATACAAGTATTTGGCACTAGCACGACGAACATTCCCAGTGGACACACATGACCTTTATGAAGTGCTTAGAGCGCATTTGTGTAGTGTTGGATATGCTGGTGCTAATACCAATATTTGGCACTAGCACCACGCACATTCCCAGTGGACACACATGAATATTCTGAAGTGCTGTGGGCGTATTTGTGTAGTGTTGGATATGCTGGTGCTAATACCAATATTTGGCACTAGCACCACGCACATTCCCAGTGGACACACATGAAGTTTCATAACTACTGTGGGCGTATTTGTGTAATGTTGGATATGCTGGTGCTAATACCAATATTTGGCACTAGCACCACGCACATTCCCAGTGGACACACATGACCTTTCTAAAGTGCTGTGAGCGCATTTGTGTAGTGTTGGATATGCTGGTGCTAATACAAATATTTGTCACTAGCACAACGCACATTCCCAGTGGACACACATGACCTTTCTGAAGTGCAGTGGGCGTATTTGTGTAGTGTTGGATATGCTGATGCTAATACCAATATTTGGCACTAGCACCACGCACATTCCCAGAGGACACACATGAAGTTTCATAACTACAGTGGGCGTATTTGTGTAGTGTTGGATATGCTGGTGCTAATACCAATATTTGGCACTAGCACCACGCACATTCCCAGTGGACACACATGACCTTTCTGAAGTGCTGTGAGCGCATTTGTGTAGTGTTATATATGCTGGTGCTAATACCAATATTTGGCACTAGCACCACGCACATTCCCAGTGGACACACATGAATTTTCTGAAGTGCTGTGGGCGTATTTGTGTAGTGTTGGATATGCTGGTGCTACTACCAATATTTTGCACTAGCACCACGCACATTCCCAGTGCACACACATGAAGTTTCTGAAGTGCTGTGGGCGTATTTGTGTAGTGTTGGATATGCTGGTGCTAATACCAATATTTGGCACTAGCACCACGCACATTCCCAGAGGACACACATGAAGTTTCTTTACTACTGTGGGCGTATTTGTGTAATGTTGGATATGCTGGTGCTAATACAAGTATTTGGCACTAGCACCACGCACATTCCCAGTGGACACACATGACCTTTCTGAAGTGCTGTGAGCGCATTTGTTTAGTGTTGGATATGCTGGTGCTAATACCAATATTTGGCACTAGCACCACGCACATTCCCAGAGGACACACATGAAGTTTCATAACTACTGTGGGCGTATTTGTGTAATGTTGGATATGCTGGTGCTAATACCAATATTTGGCACTAGCACCACGCACATTCCCAGTGGACACACATGAATTTTCTGAAGTGCTGTGGGCGTATTTGTGTAATGTTGGATATGCTGGTGCTAATACAAGTATTTGGCACTAGCACCACGCACATTCCCACTGGACACACATGACCTTTCTCAAGTGCTGTGAGCGCATTTGTTTAGTGTTGGATATGCTGGTGCTAATACCAATATTTGGCACTAGCACCACGCACATTCCCAGTGGACACACATGACCTTTCTGAAGTGCTGTGAGCGCATTTGTGTAGTGTTGGATATGCTGGTGCTAATACCAATATTTGGCACTAGCACCACGCACATTCCCAGTGGACAAACATGACCTTTCTGAAGTGCTGTGAGCGCATTTGTGTAGTGTTGGATATGCTGGTGCTAATACCAATATTTGGCACTAGCACATCGCAAATTCCCAGATGACACACATGAAGTTTCTTTACTACTGTGGGCGTATTTGTGTAATGTTGGAAATTCTTGTGCTAATACCAATATTTGGCACTAGCACCACGCACATTCCCGGAGGACACACATGAAGTTTCTTTACTACTGTGGGCGTATTTGTGTAATGTTGGATATGCTGGTGCTTATACAAGTATTTGGCACTAGCACCACGCACATTCCCAGAGGACACACATGAAGTTTCATAACTACTGTGGGCGTATTTGTGTAATGTTGGATATTCTGGTGCTAATACCAATATTTGGCACTAGCACCACGCACATTCCCAGAGGACACACATGAAGTTTCTTTACTACTGTGGGCTTATTTGTGTAATGTTGGATATGCTGGTGCTAATAAAAATATTTGGCACTAGCACCACGCACATTCCCAGTGGACACACATGACGTTTCTGAAGTGCTGTGGTTTTACTTGTGTAGTGTTATATATGCTGGTGCTAATACCAATATTTGGCACTAGCACCACGCACATTCCCAGTGGACACACATAAAGTTTCTGAAGTGCTGTGGGCGCATTTGTGTAGTGTTGGATATGCTGGTGCTAATACCAATATTTGGCACTAGCACCATGCACATTCCCAGATGACACACATGAAGTTTCTTTACTACTGTGGGCGTATTTGTGTAATGTTGGATATGCTGGTGCTAATACCAATATTTGGTACTAGCACCACGCACATTCCCAGTGGACACACATGAATTTTCTGAAGTGCTGTGGGCGTATTTGTGTAGTGTTGGATATGCTGGTGCTAATACCAATATTTGGCACTAGCACCACGCACATTCCCAGTGGACACACATGAAGTTTCTGAAGTGCTGTGGGCGTATTTGTGTAGTGTTGGATATGCTGGTGCTAATACCAATATTTGGCACTAGCACCACGCACATTCCCAGTGGACACACATGACCTTTCTGAAGTGCTGTGAGCGCATTTGTGTAGTGTTGGATATGCTGGTGCTAATACCAATATTTGGCACTAGCACATCGCACATTCCCAGATGACACACATGAAGTTTCTTTACTACTGTGGGCGTATTTGTGTAATGTTGGATATGCTGGTGCTAATACAAATATTTGGCACTAGCACCACGCACATTCCCAGGGGACACACATGAAGTTTCATAAGTGCTGTGGGCGTATTTGTGTAATGTTGGATATGCTGGTGCTAATACCAATATTTGGTACTAGCACCACGCACATTCCCAGTGGACAAACATGAAGTTTCTGAAGTGCTGTGGGCGTATTTGTGTAGTGTTGGATATGCTGGTGCTAATACCAATATTTGGCACTAGCACCACGCACATTCCCAGAGGACACACATGAAGCTTCATAACTACTGTGGGCGTGTTTGTGTAATGTTGGATATGCTGGTGCTAATACCAATATTTGGTACTAGCACCACGCACATTCCCAGTGGACACACATGAAGTTTCTTAACTACTGTGGGCGTATTTGTGTAATGTTGGATATGCTGGTGCTAATACCAATATTTGGCACTAGCACCACGCACATTCCCAGTAGACACACATGAAGTTTCTGAAGTGCTGTGGGCGTACTTGTGTAGTGTTGGATATGCTGGTGCTAATACCAATATTTGGCACTAGCACCACGCACATTCCCAGTGGACACACATGACCTTTCTGAAGTGCTGTGAGCGCATTTGTGTAGTGTTGGATATGCTGGTGCTAATACCAATATTTGGCACTAGCACCACGCACATTCCCAGTGGACACACATGAAGTTTCATAACTACTGTGGGCGTATTTGTGTAATGTTGGATATGCTGGTGCTAATACCAATATTTGGCTCTAGCACCACGCACATTCCGAGAGGACACACATGAAGTTTCTTTACTACTGTGGGCGTATTTATGTAATGTTGGATATGCTGGTGCTAATACCAATATTTGGCACTAGCACCACGCACATTCCCAGAGGACACACATGAAGTTTTATAACTACTGTGGGCGTATTTGTGTAGTGTTGGATATGCTGGTGCTAATACCAATATTTGGCACTAGCACCACGCACATTCCCAGTGGACACACATGAAGTTTCATAACTACTGTGGGCGTATTTGTGTAGTGTTGGATATGCTGGTGCTAATACCAATATTTGGCACTAGCACCACGCACATTCCCAGAGGACACACATGAAGTTTCTTTACTACTGTGGGCGTATTTGTGTAATGTTGGATATGCTGGTGCTAATACAAGTATTTGGCACTAGCACCACGCATATTCCCAGTGGACACACATGACCTTTCTCAAGTGCTGTGAGCGCATTTGTTTAGTGTTGGATATGCTGGTGCTAATACCAATATTTGGCACTAGCACCACGCACATTCCCAGTGGACACACATGACCTTTCTGAAGTGCTGTGAGCGCATTTGTGTAGTGTTGGATATGCTGGTGCTAAAATCAATATTTGGCACTAGCACAACGCACATTCCCAGTGGACACACATGACCTTTCATATGTGCTGTGGGCGTATTTGTGTAGTGTTGGATATGCTGGTGCTAATACCAATATTTGGCACTAGAACCACGCACATTCCCACTGGACACACATGACCTTTCTGAAGTTCTGTGGGCGTATTATTGTAGTGTTGGATATGCTGGTGCTAATACCAATATTTGGCACTAGCACCACGCACATTCCCAGTGGACACACATGAAGTTTCTGAAGTGCTGTGGGCGTATTTGTGTAGTGTTGGATATGCTGGTGCTAATACCAATATTTGGCACTAGCACCACGCACATTCCCAGTGGACACACATGAAGTTTCTTAACTACTGTGGGCGTATTTGTGTAATGTTGGATATGTTGGTGCTAATACCAATATTTGGCACTAGCACCACGCACATTCCCAGTAGACACACATGAAGTTTCTGAAGTGCTATGGGCGTACTTGTGTAGTGTTGGATATGCTGGTGCTAATACCAATATTTGGCACTAGCACCACGCACATTCCCAGTGGACACACATGACCTTTCTGAAGTGCTGTGGGCGTATTTGTGTAGTGTTGGATATGCTGGTACTAATACCAATATTAGGCACTAGCACCGCGCACATTCCCAGTGGACACACATGAAGTTTGTGAAGTGCTGTGGGCGTATTTGTGTAGTGTTGGATATGCTGGTGCTAATACCAATATTTGGCACTAGCACCACGCACATTCCCAGGGGACACACATAAAGTTTCTGAAGTGCTGTGGGCGTATTTGTGTAGTGTTGGATATGCTGGTGCTAATACCAATATTTGGCACTAGCACCACGCACATTCCCAGTGGACACACATGACCTTTCTGAAGTGTTGTGGGCGTATTTGTGTAGTGTTTGATATGCTGGTGCTAATACCAATATTTGGCACTAGCACCACGCACATTCCCAGTGGACACACATGACCTTTGTGAAGTGCTATGGGCGTATTTGTGTAGTGTTGTATATGCTGGTGCTAATACCAATATTGGGCACTAGCACCACGCACATTCCCAGTAGACACACATGAAGTTTCTGAAGTGCTGTGGGCGTACTTGTGTAGTGTTGGATATGCTGGTGCTAATACCAATATTTGGCACTAGCACCACGCACATTCCCAGTGGACACACATGAAGTTTCTGAAGTGCTACGGGCGTATTTGTGTAGTGATGGATATACTGGTGCTAATACCAATATTTGGCACTAGCACCACGCACATTCCCAGAGGACACACATGAAGTTTCTTTACTACTGTGGGCGTATTTGTGTAATGTTGGATATGCTGGTGCTAATACAAGTATTTGGCACTAGCACCACGCACATTCCCAGTGGACACACATGACCTTTCTCAAGTGCTGTGAGCGCATTTGTTTAGTGTTGGATATGCTGGTGCTAATACCAATATTTGGCACTAGCACCACGCACATTCCCAGTGGACACACATGACCTTTCTGAAGTGCTGTGAGCGCATTTGTGTAGTGTTGGATATGCTGGTGCTAATACCAATATTTGGCACTAGCACAACGCACATTCCCAGTGGACACACATGACCTTTCATATGTGCTGTGGGCGTATTTGTGTAGTGTTGGATATGCTGGTGCTAATACCAATATTTGGCACTAGCACCACGCACATTCCCACTGGACACACATGACCTTTCTGAAGTTCTGTGGGCGTATTATTGTAGTGTTGGATATGCTGGTGCAAATACCAATATTTGGCACTAGCACCACGCACATTCCCAGTGGACACACATGAAGTTTCTTTACTACTGTGGGCGTATTTGTGTAGAGTTGGATATGCTGGTGCTAATACCAATATTTGGCACTAGCACCACGCACATTCCCAGTGGACACACATGAAGTTTCTTTACTACTGTGGGCGTATTTGTGTAGTGTTGGATATGCTGGTGCTAATACCAATATTTGGCACTAGCACCACGCACATTCCCAGTGGACACACATGAAGTTTCTTAACTACTGTGGGCGTATTTGTGTAATGTTGGATATGTTGGTGCTAATACCAATATTTGGCACTAGCACCACGCACATTCCCAGTAGACACACATGAAGTTTCTGAAGTGCTGTGGGCGTACTTGTGTAGTGTTGGATATGCTGGTGCTAATACCAATATTTGGCACTAGCACCACGCACATTCCCACTGGACACACATGACCTTTCTGAAGTGCTGTGGGCGTATTATTGTAGTGTTGGATATGCTGGTGCAAATACCAATATTTGGCACTAGCACCACGCACATTCCCAGTGGACACACATGAAGTTTCTTTACTACTGTGGGCGTATTTGTGTAGTGTTGGATATGCTGGTGCTAATACCAATATTTGGCACTAGCACCACGCACATTCCCAGTGGACACACATGAAGTTTCTTTACTACTGTGGGCGTATTTGTGTAGTGTTGGATATGCTGGTGCTAATACCAATATTTGGCACTAGCACCACGCACATTCCCAGTGGACACACATGAAGTTTCTTAACTACTGTGGGCGTATTTGTGTAATGTTGGATATGTTGGTGCTAATACCAATATTTGGCACTAGCACCACGCACATTCCCAGTAGACACACGTGAAGTTTCTGAAGTGCTGTGGGCGTACTTGTGTAGTGTTGGATATGCTGGTGCTAATACCAATATTTGGCACTAGCACCACGCACATTCCCAGTGGACACACATGACCTTTCTGAAGTGCTGTGGGCGTATTTGTGTAGTGTTGGATATGCTGGTACTAATACCAATATTAGGCACTAGCACCGCGCACATTCCCAGTGGACACACATGAAGTTTGTGAAGTGCTGTGGGCGTATTTGTGTAGTGTTGGATATGCTGGTGCTAATACCAATATTTGGCACTAGCACCACGCACATTCCCAGGGGACACACATAAAGTTTCTGAAGTGCTGTGGGCGTATTAGTGTAGTGTTGGATATGCTGGTGCTAATACCAATATTTGGCACTAGCACCACGCACATTCCCAGTGGACACACATGACCTTTCTGAAGTGTTGTGGGCGTATTTGTGTAGTGTTTGATATGCTGGTGCTAATACCAATATTTGGCACTAGCACCACGCACATTCCCAGTGGACACACATGACCTTTGTGAAGTGCTATGGGCGTATTTGTGTAGTGTTGTATATGCTGGTGCTAATACCAATATTGGGCACTAGCACCACGCACATTCCCAGTAGACACACATGAAGTTTCTGAAGTGCTGTGGGCGTACTTGTGTAGTGTTGGATATGCTGGTGCTAATACCAATATTTGGCACTAGCACCACGCACATTCCCAGTGGACACACTTGAAGTTTCTGAAGTGCTGTGGGCGTATTTGTGTAGTGTTGGATATGCTGGTGCTAATACCAATATTTGGCACTAGCACCACGCACATTCCCAGTAGACACACATGACCTTTCTGAAGTGCTGTGGGCGTATTTGTGTAGTGTTGGATATGCTGGTGCTAATACCAATATTTGGCACTAGCACCACGCACATTCCCAGTAGACACACGTGAAGTTTCTGAAGTGCTGTGGGCGTACTTGTGTACTGTTGGATATGCTGGTGCTAATACCAATATTTGGCACTAGCACCACGCACATTCCCAGTGGACACACATGACCTTTCTGAAGTGCTGTGGGCGTATTTGTGTAGTGTTGGATATGCTGGTGCTAATACCAATATTTGGCACTAGCTCCACGCACATTCCCAGTGGACACACATGACCTTTCTGAAATGCTGTGGGCGTATTTGTGTAGTGTTGGATATGCTGGTGCTAATACCAATATTTGGCACTAGCACCACGCACATTCCTAGTGGACACACATGACCTTTCTGAAGTGCAGTGGGCGTATTTGTGTAGTGTTGGATATGCTGGTGCTAATACCAATATTTGGCACTAGCACCACGCACATTCCCAGTGGACACACATGACCTTTCTGAAGTGCTGTGGGCGTATTTGTGTAGTGTTGGATATGCTGGTGCTAATACCAATATTTGGCACTAGCACCACGCACATTCCCAGTGGACACACATGACCTTTCTGAAGTGCTGTGGGCGTATTTGTGTAGTGTTGGATATGCTGGTACTAATACCAATATTAGGCACTAGCACCGCGCACATTCCCAGTGGACACACATGAAGTTTGTGAAGTGCTGTGGGCGTATTTGTGTAGTGTTGGATATGCTGGTGCTAATACCAATATTTGGCACTAGCACCACGCACATTCCCAGGGGACACACATAAAGTTTCTGAAGTGCTGTGGGCGTATTTGTGTAGTGTTGGATATGCTGGTGCTAATACCAATATTTGGCACTAGCACCACGCACATTCCCAGTGGACACACATGACCTTTCTGAAGTGTTGTGGGCGTATTTGTGTAGTGTTTGATATGCTGGTGCTAATACCAATATTTGGCACTAGCACCATGCACATTCCCAGTGGACACACATGACCTTTGTGAAGTGCTATGGGCGTATTTGTGTAGTGTTGTATATGCTGGTGCTAATACCAATATTGGGCACTAGCACCACGCACATTCCCAGTAGACACACATGAAGTTTCTGAAGTGCTGTGGGCGTACTTGTGTAGTGTTGGATATGCTGGTGCTAATACCAATATTTGGCACTAGCACCACGCACATTCCCAGTGGACACACATGAAGTTTCTGAAGTGCTGTGGGCGTATTTGTGTAGTGTTGGATATGCTGGTGCTAATACCAATATTTGGCACTAGCACCACGCACATTCCCAGAGGACACACATGAAGTTTCTTTACTACTGTGGGCGTATTTGTGTAATGTATGATATGCTGGTGCTAATACAAGTATTTGGCACTAGCACCACGCACATTCCCAGTGGACACACATGACCTTTCTCAAGTTCTGTGAGCGCATTTGTTTAGTGTTGGATATGCTGGTGCTAATACCAATATTTGGCACTAGCACCACGCACATTCCCAGTGGACACACATGACCTTTCTGAAGTGCTGTGAGCGCATTTGTGTAGTGTTGGATATGCTGGTGCTAATACCAATATTTGGCACTAGCACAACGCACATTCCCAGTGGACACACATGACCTTTCATATGTGCTGTGGGCGTATTTGTGTAGTGTTGGATATGCTGGTGCTAATACCAATATTTGGCACTAGCACCACGCACATTCCCACTGGACACACATGACCTTTCTGAAGTTCTGTGGGCGTATTATTGTAGTGTTGGATATGCTGGTGCAAATACCAATATTTGGCACTAGCACCACGCACATTCCCAGTGGACACACATGAAGTTTCTTTACTACTGTGGGCGTATTTGTGTAGTGTTGGATATGCTGGTGCTAATACCAATATTTGGCACTAGCACCACGCACATTCCCAGTGGACACACATGAAGTTTCTTTACTACTGTGGGCGTATTTGTGTAGTGTTGGATATGCTGGTGCTAATACCAATATTTGGCACTAGCACCACGCACATTCCCAGTGGACACACATGAAGTTTCTTAACTACTGTGGGCGTATTTGTGTAATGTTGGATATGTTGGTGCTAATACCAATATTTGGCACTAGCACCACGCACATTCCCAGTAGACACACATGAAGTTTCTGAAGTGCTGTGGGCGTACTTGTGTAGTGTTGGATATGCTGGTGCTAATACCAATATTTGGCACTAGCACCACGCACATTCCCAGTGGACACACATGACCTTTCTGAAGTGCTGTGGGCGTATTTGTGTAGTGTTGGATATGCTGGTACTAATACCAATATTAGGCACTAGCACCGCGCACATTCCCAGTGGACACACATGAAGTTTGTGAAGTGCTGTGGGCGTATTTGTGTAGTGTTGGATATGCTGGTGCTAATACCAATATTTGGCACTAGCACCACGCACATTCCCAGGGGACACAAATAAAGTTTCTGAAGTGCTGTGGGCGTATTAGTGTAGTGTTGGATATGCTGGTGCTAATACCAATATTTGGCACTAGCACCACGCACATTCCCAGTGGACACACATGACCTTTCTGAAGTGTTGTGGGCGTATTTGTGTAGTGTTTGATATGCTGGTGCTAATACCAATATTTGGCACTAGCACCACGCACATTCCCAGTGGACACACATGACCTTTGTGAAGTGCTATGGGCGTATTTGTGTAGTGTTGTATATGCTGGTGCTAATACCAATATTGGGCACTAGCACCACGCACATTCCCAGTAGACACACATGAAGTTTCTGAAGTGCTGTGGGCGTACTTGTGTAGTGTTGGATATGCTGGTGCTAATACCAATATTTGGCACTAGCACCACGCACATTCCCAGTGGACACACTTGAAGTTTCTGAAGTGCTGTGGGCGTATTTGTGTAGTGTTGGATATGCTGGTGCTAATACCAATATTTGGCACTAGCACCACGCACATTCCCAGTAGACACACATGACCTTTCTGAAGTGCTGTGGGCGTATTTGTGTAGTGTTGGATATGCTGGTGCTAATACCAATATTTGGCACTAGCACCACGCACATTCCCAGTAGACACACGTGAAGTTTCTGAAGTGCTGTGGGCGTACTTGTGTAGTGTTGGATATGCTGGTGCTAATACCAATATTTGGCACTAGCACCACGCACATTCCCAGTGGACACACATGACCTTTCTGAAGTGCTGTGGGCGTATTTGTGTAGTGTTGGATATGCTGGTGCTAATACCAATATTTGGCACTAGCTCCACGCACATTCCCAGTGGACACACATGACCTTTCTGAAATGCTGTGGGCGTATTTGTGTAGTGTTGGATATGCTGGTGCTAATACCAATATTTGGCACTAGCACCACGCACATTCCTAGTGGACACACATGACCTTTCTGAAGTGCTGTGGGCGTATTTGTGTAGTGTTGGATATGCTGGTGCTAATACCAATATTTGGCACTAGCACCACGCACATTCCCAGTGGACACACATGACCTTTCTGAAGTGCTGTGGGCGTATTTGTGTAGTGTTGGATATGCTGGTGCTAATACCAATATTTGGCACTTGCACCACGCACATTCCCAGTGGACACACATGAAGTTTCTGAAGTGCTGTGGGCGTATTTGTGTAGTGTTGGATATGCTGGTGCTAATACCAATATTTGGCACTAGCACCACGCACTTTCCCAGTGGACACACATGAAGTTTATTAACTACTGTGGGCGTATTTTTGTAGTGTTGGATATGCTGGTGCTAATACGAATATTTGGCACTAGCACCACGCACATTCCCAGTGGACACACATGAAGTTTCTTAACTTCTGTGGGCGTATTTGTGCAATGTTGGATATGCTGGTGCTAATACCAATATTTTACACTAGCACCACGCACATTCCCAGTGGACACACATGACCTTTCTGAAGTGCTGTGGGCGTATTTGTGTAGTGTTGGATATGCTGGTGCTAATGCCAATATTTGGCACTAGCACCACGCACTTTCCCAGTGGACACACATGAAGTTTATTGACTACTGTGGGCGTATTTTTGTAGTGTTGGATATGCTGGTGCTAATACGAATATTTGGCACTAGTACCACGCACATTCCCAGTGGACACACATGAAGTTTCTTAACTACTGTGGGCGTATTTGTGTAATGTTGGATATGCTGGTGCTAATACCAATATTTGGCACTAACACCACGCACATTCCCAGTGGACAAACATGACCTTTCTGAAGTGCTGTGGGCGTATTTGTGCAGTGTTGGATATGCTGGTGCTAATGCCAATATTTGGCACTAGCACCACGCACATTCCCAGTGGACACACATGACCTTTCTGAAGTGCTGTGGGCGTATTTGTGTAGTGTTGGATATGCTGGTGCTAATACCAATATTTGGCACTAGCACCACGCACATTCCCAGTGGACACACATGAAGTTTCTTTACTACTGTGGGCGTATTTGTGTAGTGTTGGATATGCTGGTGCTAATACCAATATTTGGCACTAGCACCACGCACATTCCCAGTGGACACACATGAAGTTTCTTAACTACTGTGGGCGTATTTGTGTAATGTTGGATATGTTGGTGCTAATACCAATATTTGGCACTAGCACCACGCACATTCCCAGTTGACACACATGAAGTTTCTGAAGTGCTTTGGGCGTACTTGTGTAGTGTTGGATATGCTGGTGCTAATACCAATATTTGGCACTAGCACCACGCACATTCCCAGTGGACACACATGACCTTTCTGAAGTGCTGTGGGCGTATTTGTGTAGTGTTGGATATGCTGGTACTAATACCAATATTAGGCACTAGCACCGCGCACATTCCCAGTGGACACACATGAAGTTTGTGAAGTGCTGTGGGCGTATTTGTGTAGTGTTGGATATGCTGGTGCTAATACCAATATTTGGCACTAGCACCACGCACATTCCCAGGGGAAACACATAAAGTTTCTGAAGTGCTGTGGGCGTATTAGTGTAGTGTTGGATATGCTGGTGCTAATACCAATATTTGGCACTAGCACCACGCACATTCGCAGTGGACACACATGACCTTTCTGAAGTGTTGTGGGCGTATTTGTGTAGTGTTTGATATGCTGGTGCTAATACCAATATTTGGCACTAGCACCACGCACATTCCCAGTGGACACACATGACCTTTGTGAAGTGCTATGGGCGTATTTGTGTAGTGTTGTATATGCTGGTGCTAATACCAATATTGGGCACTAGCACCACGCACATTCCCAGTAGACACACATGAAGTTTCTGAAGTGCTGTGGGCGTACTTGTGTAGTGTTGGATATGCTGGTGCTAATACCAATATTTGGCACTAGCACCACGCACATTCCCAGTAGACACACATGACCTTTCTGAAGTGCTGTGGGCGTATTTGTGTAGTGTTGGATATGCTGGTGCTAATACCAATATTTGGCACTAGCACCACGCACATTCCCAGTAGACACACGTGAAGTTTCTGAAGTGCTGTGGGCGTACTTGTGTACTGTTGGATATGCTGGTACTAATATCAATATTTGGCACTAGCACCACGCACATTCCCAGTGGACACACATGACCTTTCTGAAGTGCTGTGGGCGTATTTGTGTAGTGTTGGATATGCTGGTGCTAATACCAATATTTGGCACTAGCTCCACGCACATTCCCAGTGGACACACATGACTTTTCTGAAATGCTGTGGGCGTATTTGTGTAGTGTTGGATATGCTGGTGCTAATACCAATATTTGGCACTAGCACCACGCACATTCCTAGTGGACACACATGACCTTTCTGAAGTGCTGTGGGCGTATTTGTGTAGTGTTGGATATGCTGGTGCTAATACCAATATTTGGCACTAGCACCACGCACATTCCCAGTGGACACACATGACCTTTCTGAAGTTCTGTGGGCGTATTTGTGTAGTGTTGGATATGCTGGTGCTAATACCAATATTTGGCACTTGCACCACGCACATTCCCAGTGGACACACATGAAGTTTCTTTACTACTGTGGGCGTATTTGTGTAGTGTTGGATATGCTGGTGCTAATACCAATATTTGGCACTAGCACCACGCACTTTCCCAGTGGACACACATGAAGTTTATTAACTACTGTGGGCGTATTTTTGTAGTGTTGGATATGCTGGTGCTAATACGAATATTTGGCACTAGCACCACGCACATTCCCAGTGGACACACATGAAGTTTCTTAACTTCTGTGGGCGTATTTGTGCAATGTTGGATATGCTGGTGCTAATACCAATATTTTACACTAGCACCACGCACATTCCCAGTGGACACACATGACCTTTCTGAAGTGCTGTGGGCGTATTTGTGTAGTGTTGGATATGCTGGTGCTAATGCCAATATTTGGCACTAGCACCACGCACTTTCCCAGTGGACACACATGAAGTTTATTGACTACTGTGGGCGTATTTTTGTAGTGTTGGATATGCTGGTGCTAATACGAATATTTGGCACTAGCACCACGCACATTCCCAGTGGACACACATGAAGTTTCTTAACTACTGTGGGCGTATTTGTGTAATGTTGGATATGCTGGTGCTAATACCAATATTTGGCACTAGCACCACGCACTTTCCCAGTGGACACACATGAAGTTTATTGACTACTGTGGGCGTATTTTTGTAGTGTTGGATATGCTGGTGCTAATACGAATATTTGGCACTAGCACCACGCACATTCCCAGTGGACACACATGAAGTTTCTTAACTACTGTGGGCGTATTTGTGTAATGTTGGATATGCTGGTGCTAATACCAATATTTGGCACTAACACCACGCACATTCCCAGTGGACAAACATGACCTTTCTGAAGTGCTGTGGGCGTATTTGTGCAGTGTTGGATATGCTGGTGCTAATGCCAATATTTGGCACTAGCACCACGCACATTCCCAGTGGACACACATGTCCTTTCTGAAGTGCTGTGGGCGTATTTGTGTAGTGTTGGATATGCTGGTGCTAATACCAATATTTGGCACTAGCACCACGCACATTCCCAGTGGACACACATGAAGTTTCTTTACTACTGTGGGCGTATTTGTGTAGTGTTGGATATGCTGGTGCTAATACCAATATTTGGCACTAGCACCACGCACATTCCCAGTGGACACACATGAAGTTTCTTAACTACTGTGGGCGTATTTGTGTAATGTTGGATATGTTGGTGCTAATACCAATATTTGGCACTAGCACCACGCACATTCCCAGTAGACACACATGAAGTTCCTGAAGTGCTGTGGGCGTACTTGTGTAGTGTTGGATATGCTGGTGCTAATACCAATATTTGGCACTAGCACCACGCACATTCCCAGTGGACACACATGACCTTTCTGAAGTGCTGTGGGCGTATTTGTGTAGTGTTGGATATGCTGGTACTAATACCAATATTAGGCACTAGCACCGCGCACATTCCCAGTGGACACACATGAAGTTTGTGAAGTGCTGTGGGCGTATTTGTGTAGTGTTGGATATGCTGGTGCTAATACCAATATTTGGCACTAGCACCACGCACATTCCCAGGGGACACACATAAAGTTTCTGAAGTGCTGTGGGCGTATTAGTGTAGTGTTGGATATGCTGGTGCTAATACCAATATTTGGCACTAGCACCACGCACATTCCCAGTGGACACACATGACCTTTCTGAAGTGTTGTGGGCGTATTTGTGTAGTGTTTGATATGCTGGTGCTAATACCAATATTTGGCACTAGCACCACGCACATTCCCAGTGGACACACATGACCTTTGTGAAGTGCTATGGGCGTATTTGTGTAGTGTTGTATATGCTGGTGCTAATACCAATATTGGGCACTAGCACCACGCACATTCCCAGTAGACACACATGAAGTTTCTGAAGTGCTGTGGGCGTACTTGTGTAGTGTTGGATATGCTGGTGCTAATACCAATATTTGGCACTAGCACCACGCACATTCCCAGTGGACACACTTGAAGTTTCTGAAGTGCTGTGGGCGTATTTGTGTAGTGTTGGATATGCTGGTGCTAATACCAATATTTGGCACTAGCACCACGCACATTCCCAGTAGACACACATGACCTTTCTGAAGTGCTGTGGGCGTATTTGTGTAGTGTTGGATATGCTGGTGCTAATACCAATATTTGGCACTAGCACCACGCACATTCCCAGTAGACACACGTGAAGTTTCTGAAGTGCTGTGGGCGTACTTGTGTACTGTTGGATATGCTGGTGCTAATACCAATATTTGGCACTAGCACCACGCACATTCCCAGTGGACACACATGACCTTTCTGAAGTGCTGTGGGCGTATTTGTGTAGTGTTGGATATGCTGGTGCTAATACCAATATTTGGCACTAGCTCCACGCACATTCCCAGTGGACACACATGACCTTTCTGAAATGCTGTGGGCGTATTTGTGTAGTGTTGGATATGCTGGTGCTAATACCAATATTTGGCACTAGCACCACGCACATTCCTAGTGGACACACATGACCTTTCTGAAGTGCTGTGGGCGTATTTGTGTAGTGTTGGATATGCTGGTGCTAATACCAATATTTGGCACTAGCACCACGCACATTCCCAGTGGACACACATGACCTTTCTGAAGTGCTGTTAGCGTATTTGTGTAGTGTTGGATATGCTGGTGCTAATACTAATATTTGGCACTTGCACCACGCACATTCCCAGTGGACACACATGAAGTTTCTTAACTACTGTGGGCGTATTTGTGTAATGTTGGATATGCTGGTGCTAATACCAATATTTGGCACTAACACCACGCACATTCCCAGTGGACAAACATGACCTTTCTGAAGTGCTGTGGGCGTATTTGTGCAGTGTTGGATATGCTGGTGCTAATACGAATATTTGGCACTAGCACCACGCACATTCCCAGTGGACACACATGAAGTTTCTTAACTACTGTGGGCGTATTTGTGTAATGTTGGATATGCTGGTGCTAATACCAATATTTGGCACTAACACCACGCACATTCCCAGTGGACAAACATGACCTTTCTGAAGTGCTGTGGGCGTATTTGTGCAGTGTTGGATATGCTGGTGCTAATGCCAATATTTGGCACTAGCACCACGCACATTCCCAGTGGACACACATGACCTTTCTGAAGTGCTGTGGGCGTATTTGTGTAGTGTTGGATATGCTGGTGCTAATACCAATATTTGGCACTAGCACCACGCACATTCCCAGTGGACACACATGAAGTTTCTTTACTACTGTGGGCGTATTTGTGTAGTGTTGGATATGCTGGTGCTAATACCAATATTTGGCACTAGCACCACGCACATTCCCAGTGGACACACATGAAGTTTCTTAACTACTGTGGGCGTATTTGTGTAATGTTGGATATGTTGGTGCTAATACCAATATTTGGCACTAGCACCACGCACATTCCCAGTAGACACACATGAAGTTTCTGAAGTGCTGTGGGCGTACTTGTGTAGTGTTGGATATGCTGGTGCTAATACCAATATTTGGCACTAGCACCACGCACATTCCCAGTGGACACACATGACCTTTCTGAAGTGCTGTGGGCGTATTTGTGTAGTGTTGGATATGCTGGTACTAATACCAATATTAGGCACTAGCACCGCGCACATTCCCAGTGGACACACATGAAGTTTGTGAAGTGCTGTGGGCGTATTTGTGTAGTGTTGGATATGCTGGTGCTAATACCAATATTTGGCACTAGCACCACGCACATTCCCAGGGGACACACATAAAGTTTCTGAAGTGCTGTGGGCGTATTAGTGTAGTGTTGGATATGCTGGTGCTAATACCAATATTTGGCACTAGCACCACGCACATTCCCAGTGGACACACATGACCTTTCTGAAGTGTTGTGGGCGTATTTGTGTAGTGTTTGATATGCTGGTGCTAATACCAATATTTGGCACTAGCACCACGCACATTCCCAGTGGACACACATGACCTTTGTGAAGTGCTATGGGCGTATTTGTGTAGTGTTGTATATGCTGGTGCTAATACCAATATTGGGCACTAGCACCACGCACATTCCCAGTAGACACACATGAAGTTTCTGAAGTGCTGTGGGCGTACTTGTGTAGTGTTGGATATGCTGGTGCTAATACCAATATTTGGCACTAGCACCACGCACATTCCCAGTGGACACACTTGAAGTTTCTGAAGTGCTGTGGGCGTATTTGTGTAGTGTTGGATATGCTGGTGCTAATACCAATATTTGGCACTAGCACCACGCACATTCCCAGTAGACACACATGACCTTTCTGAAGTGCTGTGGGCGTATTTGTGTAGTGTTGGATATGCTGGTGCTAATACCAATATTTGGCACTAGCACCACGCACATTCCCAGTAGACACACGTGAAGTTTCTGAAGTGCTGTGGGCGTACTTGTGTACTGTTGGATATGCTGGTGCTAATACCAATATTTGGCACTAGCACCACGCACATTCCCAGTGGACACACATGACCTTTCTGAAGTGCTGTGGGCGTATTTGTGTAGTGTTGGATATGCTGGTGCTAATACCAATATTTGGCACTAGCTCCACGCACATTCCCAGTGGACACACATGACCTTTCTGAAATGCTGTGGGCGTATTTGTGTAGTGTTGGATATGCTGGTGCTAATACCAATATTTGGCACTAGCACCACGCACATTCCTAGTGGACACACATGACCTTTCTGAAGTGCTGTGGGCGTATTTGTGTAGTGTTGGATATGCTGGTGCTAATACCAATATTTGGCACTAGCACCACGCACATTCCCAGTGGACACACATGACCTTTCTGAAGTGCTGTGGGCGTATTTGTGTAGTGTTGGATATGCTGGTGCTAATACTAATATTTGGCACTTGCACCACGCACATTCCCAGTGGACACACATGAAGTTTCTGAAGTGCTGTGGGCGTATTTGTGTAGTGTTGGATATGCTGGTGCTAATACCAATATTTGGCACTAGCACCACGCACTTTCCCAGTGGACACACATGAAGTTTATTAACTACTGTGGGCGTATTTTTGTAGTGTTGGATATGCTGGTGCTAATACGAATATTTGGCACTAGCACCACGCACATTCCCAGTGGACACACATGAAGTTTCTTAACTTCTGTGGGCGTATTTGTGCAATGTTGGATATGCTGGTGCTAATACCAATATTTTACACTAGCACCACGCACATTCCCAGTGGACAAACATGACCTTTCTGAAGTGCTGTGGGCGTATTTGTGTAGTGTTGGATATGCTGGTGCTAATGCCAATATTTGGCACTAGCACCACGCACTTTCCCAGTGGACACACATGAAGTTTATTGACTACTGTGGGCGTATTTTTGTAGTGTTGGATATGCTGGTGCTAATACGAATATTTGGCACTAGCCCCACGCACATTCCCAGTGGACACACATGAAGTTTCTTAACTACTGTGGGCGTATTTGTGTAATGTTGGATATGCTGGTGCTAATACCAATATTTGGCACTAACACCACGCACATTCCCAGTGGACAAACATGACCTTTCTGAAGTGCTGTGGGCGTATTTGTGCAGTGTTGGATATGCTGGTGCTAATGCCAATATTTGGCACTAGCACCACGCACATTCCCAGTGGACACACATGAATTTTCTTAAGTGCTGTGGGCGTATTTGTGTAGTGTTGGATATGCTGGTGCTAATACCAATATTTGGCACTAGCACCACGCACATTCCCAGTGGACACACATGAAGTTTCTGAAGTGCTGTGGGCGTATTTGTGTAATGTTGGATATGCTGGTGCTAATACCAATATTTGGTACAAGCACCACGCACATTCCCAGTGGACACACATGACCTTTCTGAAGTGCTTTGAGCGCATTTGTGTAGTGTTGGATATGCTGGTGCTAATACCAATATTTGGTACTAGCACCACGCACATTCCCAGTGGACACACATGAAGTTTCTGAAGTGCTGTGGGCGTATTTGTGTAGTGTTGGATATGCTGGTGCTAATACCAATATTTGACACTAGCACCACGCACATTCCCAGTGGACACACATGAATTTTCTGAAGTGCTGTGGGCGTATTTGTGTAGTGTTGGATATGCTGGTGCTAATACCAATATTTGGCACTAGCACCACGCACATTCCCAGAGGACACACATGAAGTTTCTTTACTACTGTGGGCGTATTTGTGTAAAGTTGGATATGCTGGTGCTAATACCAATATTTGGCACTAGTACCACGCACATTCCCAGTGGACACACATGACCTTTCTGAAGTGCTGTGGGCGTATTTGTGTAGTGTTGGATATGCTGGTGCTAATACCAATATTTGGCACTAGCACCACGCACATTCCCGGAGGACACACATGAAGTTTCTTTACTACTGTGGGCGTATTTGTGTAATGTTGGATATGCTGGTGCTAATACAAGTATTTGGCACTAGCACCACGCACATTCCCAGTGGACACACATGACCTTTCTGAAGTGCTGTGAGCGCATTTGTTTAGTGTTTGATATGCTGGTGCTAATACCAATATTTGGCACTAGCACCACGCACATTCCCAGTGGACACACATGACCTTTCTGAAGTGCTGTGAGCGCATTTGTGTAGTGTTGGATATGCTGGTGCTAATACCAATATTTGGCACTAGTACATCGCACATTCCCAGATGACACACATGAAGTTTCTTTACTACTGTGGGCGTATTTGTGTAATGTTGGATATGCTGGTGCTAATACAAATATTTGGCACTAGCACCACGCACATTCCCAGGGGACACACATGAAGTTTCATAAGTGCTGTGGGCGTATTTGTGTAGTGTTGGATATGCTGGTGCTAATACCAATATTTGGCACTAGCACCACGCACATTCCCAGTGGACACACATGACCTTTCTGAAGTGCTGTGAGCGCATTTGTGTAGTGTTGGATATGCTGGTGCTAATACCAATATTTGGCACTAGCACCACGCACATTACCAGAGGACACACATGAAGTTTCATAACTACTGTGGGCGTATTTGTGTAATGTTGGATATGCTGGTGCTAATACCAATATTTGGCACTAGCGCCACGCACATTCCCAGTGGACACACATGACCTTTCTGAAGTGCTGTGGGCGTATTTGTGTAGTGTTGGATATGCTGGTGCTAATACCAATATTTGGCACTAACATCACGCACATTCCCAGTGGACACACATGAAGTTTCTGAAGTGCTGTGGGCGTATTTGTGTAGTGTTGGATATGCTGGTGCTAATACCAATATTTGGCACTAGCACCACGCACATTCCCAGTGGAAACACATGAAGTTTCTTAACTTCTGTGGGCGTATTTGTGTAATGTTGGATATGCTGGTGCTAATACCAATATTTGGCACTTACACCACGCACATTCCCAGTGGACACACATGAAGTTTATTAACTACTGTGGGCGTATTTTTGTAGTGTTGGATATGCTGGTGCTAATACCAATATTTGGCACTAGCACCACGCACATTCCCAGTGGACACACATGACCTTTCTGTAGTGCTGTGGGCGTATTTGTGTAGTGTTGGATATGCTGGTGCTAATACGAATATTTGGCACTAGCACCACGCACATTCCCAGTGGACACACATGAAGTTTCTTAACTACTGTGGGCGTATTTGTGTAATGTTGGATATGCTGGTGCTAATACCAATATTTGGCACTAGCACCACGCACTTTCCCAGTGGACACACATGAAGTTTATTGACTACTGTGGGCGGATTTTTGTAGTGTTGGATATGCTGGTGCTAATACGAATATTTGGCACTAGCACCACGCACATTCCCAGTGGACACACATGAAGTTTCTTAACTACTGTGGGCGTATTTGTGTAATGTTGGATATGCTGGTGCTAATACCAATATTTGGCACTAACACCACGCACATTCCCAGTGGACAAACATGACCTTTCTGAAGTGCTGTGGGCGTATTTGTGCAGTGTTGGATATGCTGGTGCTAATGCCAATATTTGGCACTAGCACCACGCACATTCCCAGTGGACACACATGACCTTTCTGAAGTGCTGTGGGCGTATTTGTGTAGTGTTGGATATGCTGGTGCTAATACCAATATTTGGCACTAGCACCACGCACATTCCCAGTGGACACACATGAAGTTTCTTTACTACTGTGGGCGTATTTGTGTAGTGTTGGATATGCTGGTGCTAATACCAATATTTGGCACTAGCACCACGCACATTCCCAGTGGACACACATGAAGTTTCTTAACTACTGTGGGCGTATTTGTGTAATGTTGGATATGTTGGTGCTAATACCAATATTTGGCACTAGCACCACGCACATTCCCAGTAGACACACATGAAGTTTCTGAAGTGCTGTGGGCGTACTTGTGTAGTGTTGGATATGCTGGTGCTAATACCAATATTTGGCACTAGCACCACGCACATTCCCAGTGGACACACATGACCTTTCTGAAGTGCTGTGGGCGTATTTGTGTAGTGTTGGATATGCTGGTACTAATACCAATATTAGGCACTAGCACCGCGCACATTCCCAGTGGACACACATGACCTTTCTGAAGTGTTGTGGGCGTATTTGTGTAGTGTTTGATATGCTGGTGCTAATACCAATATTTGGCACTAGCACCACGCACATTCCCAGTGGACACACATGACCTTTGTGAAGTGCTATGGGCGTATTTGTGTAGTGTTGTATATGCTGGTGCTAATACCAATATTGGGCACTAGCACCACGCACATTCCCAGTAGACACACATGACCTTTCTGAAGTGCTGTGGGCGTACTTGTGTAGTGTTGGATATGCTGGTGCTAATACCAATATTTGGCACTAGCACCACGCACATTCCCAGTGGACACACTTGAAGTTTCTGAAGTGCTGTGGGCGTATTTGTGTAGTGTTGGATATGCTGGTGCTAATACCAATATTTGGCACTAGCACCACGCACATTCCCAGTAGACACACATGACCTTTCTGAAGTGCTGTGGGCGTATTTGTGTAGTGTTGGATATGCTGGTGCTAATACCAATATTTGGCACTAGCACCACGCACATTCCCAGTAGACACACGTGAAGTTTCTGAAGTGCTGTGGGCGTACTTGTGTAGTGTTGGATATGCTGGTGCTAATACCAATATTTGGCACTAGCACCACGCACATTCCCAGTGGACACACATGACCTTTCTGAAGTGCTGTGGGCGTATTTGTGTAGTGTTGGATATGCTGGTGCTAATACCAATATTTGGCACTAGCTCCACGCACATTCCCAGTGGACACACATGACCTTTCTGAAATGCTGTGGGCGTATTTGTGTAGTGTTGGATATGCTGGTGCTAATACCAATATTTGGCACTAGCACCACGCACATTCCTAGTGGACACACATGACCTTTCTGAAGTGCTGTGGGCGTATTTGTGTAGTGTTGGATATGCTGGTGCTAATACCAATATTTGGCACTAGCACCACGCACATTCCCAGTGGACACACATGACCTTTCTGAAGTGCTGTGGGCGTATTTGTGTAGTGTTGGATATGCTGGTGCTAATACTAATATTTGGCACTTGCACCACGCACATTCCCAGTGGACACACATGAAGTTTCTGAAGTGCTGTGGGCGTATTTGTGTAGTGTTGGATATGCTGGTGCTAATACCAATATTTGGCACTAGCACCACGCACTTTCCCAGTGGACACACATGAAGTTTATTAACTACTGTGGGCGTATTTTTGTAGTGTTGGATATGCTGGTGCTAATACGAATATTTGGCACTAGCACCACGCACATTCCCAGTGGACACACATGAAGTTTCTTAACTTCTGTGGGCGTATTTGTGCAATGTTGGATTTGCTGGTGCTAATACCAATATTTTACACTAGCACCACGCACATTCCCAGTGGACAAACATGACCTTTCTGAAGTGCTGTGGGCGTATTTGTGTAGTGTTGGATATGCTGGTGCTAATGCCAATATTTGGCACTAGCACCACGCACTTTCCCAGTGGACACACATGAAGTTTATTGACTACTGTGGGCGTATTTTTGTAGTGTTGGATATGCTGGTGCTAATACGAATATTTGGCACTAGCACCACGCACATTCCCAGTGGACACACATGAAGTTTCTTAACTACTGTGGGC
This sequence comes from Halisarca cf. caerulea, assembly GCA_963170055.1. Taxonomy (NCBI): domain Eukaryota; kingdom Metazoa; phylum Porifera; class Demospongiae; order Chondrillida; family Halisarcidae; genus Halisarca; species Halisarca cf. caerulea. The sequence goes on from CAUJGJ010000016.1 coordinate 660,623, forward strand.
GTATTTGTGTAATGTTGGATATGCTGGTGCTAATACCAATATTTGGCACTAACACCACGCACATTCCCAGTGGACAAACATGACCTTTCTGAAGTGCTGTGGGCGTATTTGTGCAGTGTTGGATATGCTGGTGCTAATGCCAATATTTGGCACTAGCACCACGCACATTCCCAGTGGACACACATGAATTTTCTTAAGTGCTGTGGGCGTATTTGTGTAGTGTTGGATATGCTGGTGCTAATACCAATATTTGGCACTAGCACCACGCACATTCCCAGTGGACACACATGAAGTTTCTGAAGTGCTGTGGGCGTATTTGTGTAATGTTGGATATGCTGGTGCTAATACCAATATTTGGTACAAGCACCACGCACATTCCCAGTGGACACACATGACCTTTCTGAAGTGCTTTGAGCGCATTTGTGTAGTGTTGGATATGCTGGTGCTAATACCAATATTTGGTACTAGCACCACGCACATTCCCAGTGGACACACATGAAGTTTCTGAAGTGCTGTGGGCGTATTTGTGTAGTGTTGGATATGCTGGTGCTAATACCAATATTTGACACTAGCACCACGCACATTCCCAGTGGACACACATGAATTTTCTGAAGTGCTGTGGGCGTATTTGTGTAGTGTTGGATATGCTGGTGCTAATACCAATATTTGGCACTAGCACCACGCACATTCCCAGAGGACACACATGAAGTTTCTTTACTACTGTGGGCGTATTTGTGTAATGTTGGATATGCTGGTGCTAATACCAATATTTGGCACTAGTACCACGCACATTCCCAGTGGACACACATGACCTTTCTGAAGTGCTGTGGGCGTATTTGTGTAGTGTTGGATATGCTGGTGCTAATACCAATATTTGGCACTAGCACCACGCACATTCCCGGAGGACACACATGAAGTTTCTTTACTACTGTGGGCGTATTTGTGTAATGTTGGATATGCTGGTGCTAATACAAGTATTTGGCACTAGCACCACGCACATTCCCAGTGGACACACATGACCTTTCTGAAGTGCTGTGAGCGCATTTGTTTAGTGTTTGATATGCTGGTGCTAATACCAATATTTGGCAATAGCACCACGCACATTCCCAGTGGACACACATGACCTTTCTGAAGTGCTGTGAGCGCATTTGTGTAGTGTTGGATATGCTGGTGCTAATACCAATATTTGGCACTAGTACATCGCACATTCCCAGATGACACACATGAAGTTTCTTTACTACTGTGGGCGTATTTGTGTAATGTTGGATATGCTGGTGCTAATACAAATATTTGGCACTAGCACCACGCACATTCCCAGGGGACACACATGAAGTTTCATAAGTGCTGTGGGCGTATTTGTGTAGTGTTGGATATGCTGGTGCTAATACCAATATTTGGCACTAGCACCACGCACATTCCCAGTGGACACACATGACCTTTCTGAAGTGCTGTGAGCGCATTTGTGTAGTGTTGGATATGCTGGTGCTAATACCAATATTTGGCACTAGCACCACGCACATTCCCAGATGACACACATGAAGTTTCTTTACTACTGTGGGCGTATTTGTGTAATGTTTGATATGCTGGTGCTAATACAAATATTTGGCACTAGCACCACGCACATTCCCAGGGGACACACATGAAGTTTCATAAGTGCTGTTGGCGTATTTGTGTAATGTTGGATATGCTGGTGCGAATACCAATATTTGGTACTAGCACCACGCACATTCCCAGTGGACACACATGAATTTTCTGAAGTGCTGTGGGCGTATTTGTGTAGTGTTGGATATGCTGGTGCTAATACCAATATTTGGCACTAGCACCACGCACATTCCCAGTGGACACACATGAAGTTTCTGAAGTGCTGTGGGCGTATTTGTGTAGTGTTGGATATGCTGGTGCTAATACCAATATTTGGCACTAACACCACGCACATTCCCAGTGGACACACATGACCTTTCTGAAGTGCTGTGAGCGCATTTGTGTAGTGTTGGATATGCTGGTGCTAATACCAATATTTGGCACTAGCACATCGCACATTCCCAGATGACACACATGAAGTTTCTTTACTACTGTGGGCGTATTTGTGTATTGTTGGATATGCTGGTGCTAATACAAATATTTGGCACTAGCACCACGCACATTCCCAGGGGACACACATGAAGTTTCATAAGTGCTGTGGGCGTATTTGTGTAGTGTTGGATATGCTGGTGCTAATACCAATATTTGGCACTAGCACCACGCACATTCCCAGAGGACACACATGAAGTTTCATAACTACTGTGGGCGTATTTGTGTAATGTTGGATATGCTGGTGCTAATACCAATATTTGGCACTAGCACCACGCACATTCCCAGTGGACACACATGACCTTTCTGAAGTGCTGTGGGCGTATTTGTGTAGTGTTGGATATGCTGGTGCTAATACCAATATTTGGCACTAACATCACGCACATTCCCAGTGGACACACATGAAGTTTCTGAAGTGCTGTGGGCGTATTTGTGTAGTGTTGGATATGCTGGTGCTAGTACCAATATTTGGCACTAGCACCACGCACATTCCCAGTGGAAACACATGAAGTTTCTTAACTTCTGTGGGCGTATTTGTGTAATGTTGGATATGCTGGTGCTAATACCAATATTTGGCACTTACACCACGCACATTCCCAGTGGACACACATGAAGTTTATTAACTACTGTGGGCGTATTTTTGTAGTGTTGGATATGCTGGTGCTAATACCAATATTTGGCACTAGCACCACGCACATTCCCAGTGGACACACATGACCTTTCTGTAGTGCTGTGGGCGTATTTGTGTAGTGTTGGATATGCTGGTGCTAATACCAATATTTGGCACTAGGACCACGCGCATTCCTAGTGGACACACATGAAGTTTCTGAAGTGCTGTGGGCGTATTTGTGTAGCGTTGGTTATGCTGGTGCTAATACCAATATTTGGCACTAGCACCACGCACATTCCCAGTAGACACACATGAAGTTTCTGAAGTGCTGTAGGCGTATTTGTGTAGTGTTGGATATGCTGGTGCTAATACCAATATTTGGCACTAGCTCCACGCACATTCCCAGTGGACACACATGACCTTTCTGAAGTGCTGTGGGCGAATTTGTGTAGTGTTGGATATGCTGGTGCTAATACCAATATTTGGCACTAGCACCACGCACATTCCCAGTGGACACACATGACCTTTCTGAAGTGCTGTGGGCGTATTTGTGTAATGTTGGATATGCTGGTGCTAATACCAATATTTGGCACTTACACCACGCACATTCCCAGTGGACACACATGAAGTTTATTAACTACTGTGGGCGTATTTTTGTAGTGTTGGATATGCTGGTGCTAATACCAATATTTGGCACTAGCACCACGCACATTCCCAGTGGACACACATGACCTTTCTGTAGTGCTGTGGGCGTATTTGTGTAGTGTTGGATATGCTGGTGCTAATACCAATATTTGGCACTAGGACCACGCGCATTCCTAGTGGACACACATGAAGTTTCTGAAGTGCTGTGGGCGTATTTGTGTAGCGTTGGTTATGCTGGTGCTAATACCAATATTTGGCACTAGCACCACGCACATTCCCAGTAGACACACATGAAGTTTCTGAAGTGCTGTAGGCGTATTTGTGTAGTGTTGGATATGCTGGTGCTAATACCAATATTTGGCACTAGCTCCACGCACATTCCCAGTGGACACACATGACCTTTCTGAAGTGCTGTGGGCGAATTTGTGTAGTGTTGGATATGCTGGTGCTAATACCAATATTTGGCACTAGCACCACGCACATTCCCAGTGGACACACATGACCTTTCTGAAGTGCTGTGGGCGTATTTGTGTAGTGTTGGATATGCTGGTGCTAATACCAATATTTGGCACTAGCACCACGCTCATTCCCAGTGGACACACATGAAGTTTCTGAAGTGCTGTGGGCGTATTTGTGTAGTGTTGGATATGCTGGTGCTAATACCAATATTTGGCACTAGCACCACGCACATTCCCAGTGGACACACATGAAGTTTCTTAACTTCTGTGGGCGTATTTGTGTAGTGTTGGATATGCTGGTGCTAATACCAATATTTGGCACTAACACCACGCACATTCCCAGTGGACAAACATGACCTTTCTGAAGTGCTGTGGGCGTATTTGTGTAGTGTTGGATATGCTGGTGCTAATACCAATATTTGGCACTAGCACCACGCACATTCCCAGTGGAAACATATGAAGTTTATTAACTACTGTGGGCGTATTATTGAAGTGTTGGATATGCTGGTGCTAATACCAATATTTGACACTAGCACCACGCACATTCCCAGTAGACACACATGAAGTTTCTTAACTACTGTGGGCGTATTTGTGTAATGTTGAATATGCTGGTGCTAATACCAATATTTGGCACTAGCACCACGCACATTCCCAGTGGACACACATGAAGTTTATTAACTACTGTGGGCGTATTTTTGTAGTGTTGGATATGCTGGTGCTAATACCAATATTTGGCACTAGCACCACGCACATTCCCAGTGGACACACATGACCTTTCTGAAGTAATGTGGGCGTATTTGTGTAGTGTTGGATATGCTGGTGCTAATACCAATATTTGGCACTAGGACCACGCGCATTCCCAGTGGACACACATGAAGTTTCTGAAGTGCTGTGGGCGTATTTGTGTAGTGTTGGATATGCTTGTGCTAATACCAATATTTGGCACTAGCACCATGCACATTCCCAGTAGACACACATGAAGTTTCTGAAGTGCTGTGGGCGTACTTGTGTAGTGTTGGATATGCTGGTGCTAATACCAATATTTGGCACTAGCACCACGCACATTCCCAGTGGACACACATGACCTTTCTGAAGTGCTGTAGGCGTATTTGTGTAGTGTTGGATATGCTGGTGCTAATACCAATATTTGGCACTAGCTCCACGCACATTCCCAGTGGACACACATGACCTTTCTGAAGTGCTGTGGGCGAATTTGTGTAGTGTTGGATATGCTGGTGCAAATAACAATATTTGGCACTAGCTCCACGCACATTCCCAGTGGACACACATGACCTTTCTGAAGTGCTGTGGGCGTATTTGTGTAGTGTTGGATATGCTGGTGCTAATACAAGTATTTGGCACTAGCACCACGCACATTCCCAGTGGACACACATAAAGTTTCTGAAGAGCTGTGGGCGTATTTGTGTAGTGTTGGATATGCTGGTGCTAATACCAATATTTGGCACTAGCACCACGCACATTCCCAGTGGACACACATGAAGTTTCTGAAGTGCTGTGGGCGTATTTGTGTAGTGTTGGATATGCTGGTGCTAATACCAATATTTGGCACTAGCACCACGCACATTCCCAGTGGACATACATGACCTTTCTGAAGTAATGTGGGCGTATTTGTGTAGTGTTGGATATGCTGGTGCTAATACCAATATTTGGCACTAGCACCACGCACATTACCAGTGGACACACATGAAGTTTCTGAAGTGCTGTGGCGTATTTGTGTAGTGTTGGATATGCTGGTGCTAATACCAATATTTGGCACTAGCACCACGCACATTCCCAGTGGAAACACATGAAGTTTCTTAACTACTGTGGGCGTATGTGTAGTGTTGGATATGCTGGTGCTAATACCAATATTTGGCACTAGCACCACGCACATTCCCAGTGGACACACATGAAGTTCATTAACTACTGTGGGCGTATTTTTGTAGTGTTGGATATGCTGGTGCTAATACCAATATTTGGCACTAGCACCACGCACATTCCCAGTGGACACACATGACCTTTCTGAAGTGCTGTGGGCGTATTTGTGTAGTGTTGGATATGCTGGTGCTAATACCAATATTTGGCACTAGGACCACGCGCATTCCCAGTGGACACACATGAAGTTTCTGAAGTGCTGTGGGCGTATTTGTGTAGTGTTGGATATGCTGGTGCTAATACCAATATTTGGCACTAGCACCACGCACATTCTCAGTAGACACACATGAAGTTTCTGAAGTGCTGTGGGCGTACTTGTGTAGTGTTGGATATGCTGGTGTTAATACCAATATTTCGCACTAGCACCACGCACATTCCCAGTGGACACACATGACCTTTCTGAAGTGCTGTAGGCGTATTTGTGTAGTGTTGGATATGCTGGTGCTAATACCAATATTTGGCACTAGCTCCACGCACATTCCCAGTGGACACACATGACCTTTCTGAAGTGCTGTGGGCGAATTTGTGTAGTGTTGGATATGCTGGTGCAAATAACAATATTTGGCACTAGCTCCACGCACATTCCCAGTGGACACACATGACCTTTCTGAAGTGCTGTGGGCGTATTTGTGTAGTGTTGGATATGCTGGTGCTAATACAAGTATTTGGCACTAGCACCACGCACATTCCCAGTGGACACACATAAAGTTTCTGAAGAGCTGTGGGCGTATTTGTGTAGTGTTGGATATGCTGGTGCTAATACCAATATTTGGCACTAGCACCACGCACATTCCCAGTGGACACACATGAAGTTTCTGAAGTGCTGTGGGCGTATTTGTGTAGTGTTGGATATGCTGGTGCTAATACCAATATTTGGCACTAGCACCACGCACATTCCCAGTGGACATACATGACCTTTCTGAAGTAATGTGGGCGTATTTGTGTAGTGTTGGATATGCTGGTGCAAATACCAATATTTGGCACTAGCACCACGCACATTCCCAGTGGACACACATGAAGTTTCTGAAGTGCTGTGGCGTATTTGTGTAGTGTTGGATATGCTGGTGCTAATACCAATATTTGGCACTAGCTCCACGCACATTCCCAGTGGACACACATGACCTTTCTGAAGTGCTGTGGGCGAATTTGTGTAGTGTTGGATATGCTGGTGCAAATAACAATATTTGGCACTAGCTCCACGCACATTCCCAGTGGACACACATGACCTTTCTGAAGTGCTGTGGGCGAATTTGTGTAGTGTTGGATATGCTGATGCAAATAACAATATTTGGCACTAGCTCCACGCACATTCCCAGTGGACACACATGACCTTTCTGAAGTGCTGTGGGCGTATTTGTGTAGTGTTGGATATGCTGGTGCTAATACAAGTATTTGGCACTAGCACCACGCACATTCCCAGTGGACACACATAAAGTTTCTGAAGAGCTGTGGGCGTATTTGTGTAGTGTTGGATATGCTGGTGCTAATACCAATATTTGGCACTAGCACCACGCACATTCCCAGTGGACACACATGAAGTTTCTGAAGTGCTGTGGGCGTATTTGTGTAGTGTTGGATATGCTGGTGCTAATACCAATATTTGGCACTAGCACCACGCACATTCCCAGTGGACATACATGACCTTTCTGAAGTAATGTGGGCGTATTTGTGTAGTGTTGGATATGCTGGTGCAAATACCAATATTTGGCACTAGCACCACGCACATTCCCAGTGGACACACATGAAGTTTCTGAAGTGCTGTGGCGTATTTGTGTAGTGTTGGATATGCTGGTGCTAATACCAATATTTGGCACTAGCACCACGCACATTCCCAGTGGAAACACATGAAGTTTCTTAACTACTGTGGGCGTATGTGTAGTGTTGGATATGCTGGTGCTAATACCAATATTTGGCACTAGCACCACGCACATTCCCAGTGCACACATGAAGTTCATTAACTACTGTGGGCGTATTTTTGTAGTGTTGGATATGCTGGTGCTAATACCAATATTTGGCACTAGCACCACGCACATTCCCAGTGGACACACATGACCTTTCTGAAGTGCTGTGGGCGTATTTGTGTAGTGTTGGATATGCTGGTGCTAATACCAATATTTGGCACTAGGACCACGCGCATTCCCAGTGGACACACATGAAGTTTCTGAAGTGCTGTGGGCGTATTTGTGTAGTGTTGGATATGCTGGTGCTAATACCAATATTTGGCACTAGCACCACGCACATTCCCAGTAGACACACATGAAGTTTCTGAAGTGCTGTGGGCGTACTTGTGTAGTGTTGGATATGCTGGTGTTAATACCAATATTTGGCACTAGCACCACGCACATTCCCAGTGGACACACATGACCTTTCTGAAGTGCTGTAGGCGTATTTGTGTAGTGTTGGATATGCTGGTGCTAATACCAATATTTGGCACTAGCTCCACGCACATTCCCAGTGGACACACATGACCTTTCTGAAGTGCTGTGGGCGAATTTGTGTAGTGTTGGATATGCTGGTGCAAATAACAATATTTGGCACTAGCTCCACGCACATTCCCAGTGGACACACATGACCTTTCTGAAGTGCTGTGGGCGTATTTGTGTAGTGTTGGATATGCTGGTGCTAATACAAGTATTTTGCACTAGCACCACGCACATTCCCAGTGGACACACATAAAGTTTCTGAAGAGCTGTGGGCGTATTTGTGTAGTGTTGGATATGCTGGTGCTAATACCAATATTTGGCACTAGCACCACGCACATTCCCAGTGGACACACATGAAGTTTCTGAAGTGCTGTGGGCGTATTTGTGTAGTGTTGGATATGCTGGTGCTAATACCAATATTTGGCACTAGCACCACGCACATTCCCAGTGGACATACATGACCTTTCTGAAGTAATGTGGGCGTATTTGTGTAGTGTTGGATATGCTGGTGCAAATACAAATATTTGGCACTAGCACCACGCACATTCCCAGTGGACACACATGAAGTTTCTGAAGTGCTGTGGCGTATTTGTGTAGTGTTGGATATGCTGGTGCTAATACCAATATTTGGCACTAGCACCACGCACATTCCCAGTGGAAACACATGAAGTTTCTTAACTACTGTGGGCGTATGTGTAGTGTTGGATATGCTGGTGCTAATACCAATATTTGGCACTAGCACCACGCACATTCCCAGTGGACACACATGAAGTTCATTAACTACTGTGGGCGTATTTTTGTAGTGTTGGATATGCTGGTGCTAATACCAATATTTGGCACTAGCACCACGCACATTCCCAGTGGACACACATGACCTTTCTGAAGTGCTGTGGGCGTATTTGTGTAGTGTTGGATATGCTGGTGCTAATACCAATATTTGGCACTAGGACCACGCGCATTCCCAGTGGACACACATGAAGTTTCTGAAGTGCTGTGGGCGTATTTGTGTAGTGTTGGATATGCTGGTGCTAATACCAATATTTGGCACTAGCACCACGCACATTCCCAGTAGACACACATGAAGTTTCTGAAGTGCTGTGGGCGTACTTGTGTAGTGTTGGATATGCTGGTGTTAATACCAATATTTGGCACTAGCACCACGCACATTCCCAGTGGACACACATGACCTTTCTGAAGTACTGTAGGCGTATTTGTGTAGTGTTGGATATGCTGGTGCTAATACCAATATTTGGCACTAGCTCCACGCACATTCCCAGTGGACACACATGACCTTTCTGAAGTGCTGTGGGCGAAATTTTGTAGTGTTGGATATGCTGGTGCTAATACCAATATTTGGCACTAGCACCACGCACATTCCCAGTGGACACACATGACCTTTCCGAAGTGCTGTGGGCGTATTTGTGTAGTGTTGGATATGCTGGTGCTAATACCAATATTTGGCACTAGCACCACGCACATTCCCAGTAGACACACATGAAGTTTCTGAAGTGCTGTGGGCGTACTTGTGTAGTGTTGGATATGCTGGTGTTAATACCAATATTTGGCACTAGCACCACGCACATTCCCAGTGGACACACATTACCTTTCTGAAGTGCTGTGGGCGTATTTGTGTAGTGTTGGATATGCTGGTGCTAATACCAATATTTGGCACTAGGACCACGCGCATTCCCAGTGGACACACATGAAGTTTCTGAAGTGCTGTGGGCGTATTTGTGTAGTGTTGGATATGCTGGTGCTAATACCAATATTTGGCACTAGCACCACGCACATTCCCAGTACACACACATGAAGTTTCTGAAGTGCTGTGGGCGTACTTGTGTAGTGTTGGATATGCTGGTGTTAATACCAATATTTGGCACTAGCACCACGCACATTCCCAGTGGACACACATGACCTTTCTGAAGTGCTGTAGGCGTATTTGTGTAGTGTTGGATATGCTGGTGCTAATACCAATATTTGGCACTAGCTCCACGCACATTCCCAGTGGACACACATGACCTTTCTGAAGTGCTGTGGGCGAATTTTTGTAGTGTTGGATATGCTGGTGCTAATACCAATATTTGGCACTAGCACCACGCACATTCCCAGTGGACACACATGACCTTTCCGAAGTGCTGTGGGCGTATTTGTGTAGTGTTGGATATGCTGGTGCTAATACTAATATTTGGCACTAGCACCACGCACATTCCCTGTGGACACACATAAAGTTTCTGAAGTGCTGTGGGCGTATTTGTGTAGTGTTGGATATGCTGGTGCTAATACCAATATTTGGCACTAGCACCACGCACATTCCCAGTGGACACACATGAAGTTTCTGAAGTGCTGTGGGCGTATTTGTGTAGTGTTGGATATGCTGGTGCTAATACCAATATTTGGCACTAGCACCACGCACATTCCCAGTAGACACACATGAAGTTTCTGAAGTGCTGTGGGCATACTTGTGTAGTATTTGATATGCTGGTGCTAATACCAATATTTGGCACTAGCACCACGCACATTCCCAGTGGACACACATGAAGTTTCTGAAGCGCTGTGGGCGTATTTGTGTAGTGTTGGATATGCTGGTGCTAATACCAATATTTGGAACTAGCACCACGCACATTCCCAGTGGACACACATGACCTTTCTGAAGTGCTGTGGGCGTATATGTGTAGTGTTGGATATGCTGGTGATAATACCAATATTTGGCACTTGCACCACGCACACTCCCAGTGGACACACGTGAAGTTTCTGAAGTGCTGTGGGCGTACTTGTGTAGTGTTTGATATGCTGGTGCTAATACCAATATTTAACACTAGCACCACGCACATTCCCAGTGGACACACATGACCTTTCTGAAGTGCTGTGGGCGTATTTGTGTAGTGTTGGATATGCTGGTGCTAATACCAACATTTGGCACTAGCACCACGCACATTCCCAGTGGAAACACATGAAGTTTCTTAACTACTGCGGGCGTATTTGTGTAGTGTTGGATATGCTGGTGCTAATACCAATATTTGGCACTAGCACCACGTACATTCCCAGTGGACACACATGACCTTTCTGAAGTGCTGTGGGCGTATTTGTGTAGTGTTGGATGTGCTGGTGCTAAGAACAATATTTGGCACTAGCACCACGCAAATTCCCAGTGGACAGACATGACCTTTCTGAAGTGCTGTGGGCGTATTTGTGTAGTGTTGGATATGCTGGTGCTAATACCAACATTTAGCACTAGCACCACGCACATTCCCAGTGGAAACACATGAAGTTTCTTAACTACTGTGGGCGTATTTGTGTCGTGTTGGATATGCCGGTGCTAATACCAATATTTGGCACTAGCACCACGAACATTCCCAGTGGACACACATGACCTTTCTGAAGTGCTGTGGGCGTATTTGTGTAGTGTTGGATATGCTGGTGCTAATACCAATATTTGGCAAGAGCACCACGCAAATTCCCTGTGGACAGACATGACCTTTCTGAAGTGCTGTGGGCTTATTTGTGTAGTTTTGGATATGCTGGTGCTAATACCAATATTTGGCACTAGCACCACGCACATTCCCAGTGGACACACATGAAGTTTCTGAAGTGCTGTGGGCGTATTTGTGTAGTGTTGGATATGCTGGTGCTAATACCAATATTTGGCAATAGCACCACGCACATTCCCAGTGGACACACATGAAGTTTCTTAACTACTGTGGGCGTATTTGTGTAATGTTGGATATGCTGGTGCTAATACCAATATTTGGCACTAGCACCACGCACATTCCCAGTGGACACACAGTAAGTTTCTGAAGTGCTGTGGGCGTACTTGTGTAGTATTTGATATGCTGGTGCTAATACCAATATTTGGCACTAGCACCACGCACATTCCCAGTGGACACACATGAAGTTTCTGAAGTGCTGTGGGCGTATTTGTGTAGTGTTGGATATGCTGGTGCTAATACCAATATTTGGAACTAGCACCACGCACATTCCCAGTGGACACACATGACCTTTCTGAAGTGCTGTGGGCGTATATGTGTAGTGTTGGATATGCTGGTGATAATACCAATATTTGGCACTTGCACCACGCACACTCCCAGTGGACACACGTGAAGTTTCTGAAGTGCTGTGGGCGTACTTGTGTAGTGTTTGATATGCTGGTGCTAATACCAATATTTAACACTAGCACCACGCACATTCCCAGTGGACACACATGACCTTTCTGAAGTGCTGTGGGCGTATTTGTGTAGTGTTGGATATGCTGGTGCTAATACCAACATTTGGCACTAGCACCACGCACATTCCCAGTGGAAACACATGAAGTTTCTTAACTACTGCGGGCGTATTTGTGTAGTGTTGGATATGCTGGTGCTAATACCAATATTTGGCACTAGCACCACGTACATTCCCAGTGGACACACATGACCTTTCTGAAGTGCTGTGGGCGTATTTGTGTAGTGTTGGATATGCTGGTGCTAAGAACAATATTTGGCACTAGCACCACGCAAATTCCCAGTGGACAGACATGACCTTTCTGAAGTGCTGTGGGCGTATTTGTGTAGTGTTGGATATGCTGGTGCTAATACCAACATTTAGCACTAGCACCACGCACATTCCCAGTGGAAACACATGAAGTTTCTTAACTACTGTGGGCGTATTTGTGTCGTGTTGGATATGCTGGTGCTAATACCAATATTTGGCACTAGCACCACGAACATTCCCAGTGGACACACATGACCTTTCTGAAGTGCTGTGGGCGTATTTGTGTAGTGTTGGATATGCTGGTGCTAATACCAATATTTGGCAAGAGCACCACGCAAATTCCCTGTGGACAGACATGACCTTTCTGAAGTGCTGTGGGCTTATTTGTGTAGTTTTGGATATGCTGGTGCTAATACCAATATTTGGCACTAGCACCACGCACATTCCCAGTGGACACACATGAAGTTTCTGAAGTGCTGTGGGCGTATTTGTGTAGTGTTGGATATGCTGGTGCTAATACCAATATTTGGCAATAGCACCACGCACATTCCCAGTGGACACACATGAAGTTTCTTAACTACTGTGGGCGTATTTGTGTAATGTTGGATATGCTGGTGCTAATACCAATATTTGGCACTAGCACCACGCACATTCCCAGTGGACACACAGTAAGTTTCTGAAGTGCTGTGGGCGTATTTGTGTAGTGTTGGATATGCTGGTGCTAATACCAATATTTAGCACTAGCACCACGCACATTCCCAGTAGACACACATGAAGTTTCTGAAGTGCTGTGGGCGTACTTGTGTAGTATTTGATATGCTGGTGCTAATACCAATATTTGGCACTAGCACCACGCACATTCCCAGTGGACACACATGAAGTTTCTGAAGTGCTGTGGGCGTATTTGTGTAGTGTTGGATATGCTGGTGCTAATACCAATATTTGGAACTAGCACCACGCACATTCCCAGTGGACACACATGACCTTTCTGAAGTGCTGTGGGCGTATATGTGTAGTGTTGGATATGCTGGTGATAATACCAATATTTGGCACTTGCACCACGCACACTCCCAGTGGACACACATGAAGTTTCTGAAGTGCTGTGGGCGTACTTGTGTAGTGTTTGATATGCTGGTGCTAATACCAATATTTAGCACTAGCACCACGCACATTCCCAGTGGACACACATGACCTTTCTGAAGTGCTGTGGGCGTATTTGTGTAGTGTTGGATATGCTGGTGCTAATACCAACATTTGGCACTAGCACCACGCACATTCCCAGTGGAAACACATGAAGTTTCTTAACTACTGTGGGCGTATTTGTGTAGTGTTGGATATGCTGGTGCTAATACCAATATTTGGCACTAGCACCACGTACATTCCCAGTGGACACACATGACCTTTCTGAAGTGCTGTGGGCGTATTTGTGTAGTGTTGGATATGCTGGTGCTAATACCAACATTTGGCACTAGCACCACGCACATTCCCAGTGGAAACACATGAAGTTTCTTAACTACTGCGGGCGTATTTGTGTAGTGTTGGATATGCTGGTGCTAATACCAATATTTGGCACTAGCACCACGTACATTCCCAGTGGACACACATGACCTTTCTGAAGTGCTGTGGGCGTATTTGTGTAGTGTTGGATATGCTGGTGCTAAGAACAATATTTGGCACTAGCACCACGCAAATTGCCAGTGGACAGACATGACCTTTCTGAAGTGCTGTGGGCGTATTTGTGTAGTGTTGGATATGCTGGTGCTAATACCAACATTTAGCACTAGCACCACGCACATTCCCAGTGGAAACACATGAAGTTTCTTAACTACTGTGGGCGTATTTGTGTCGTATTGGATATGCTGGTGCTAATACCAATATTTGGCACTAGCACCACGAACATTCCCAGTGGACACACATGACCTTTCTGAAGTGCTGTGGGCGTATTTGTGTAGTGTTGGATATGCTGGTGCTAATACCAATATTTGGCAAGAGCACCACGCAAATTCCCTGTGGACAGACATGACCTTTCTGAAGTGCTGTGGGCTTATTTGTGTAGTTTTGGATATGCTGGTGCTAATACCAATATTTGGCACTAGCACCACGCACATTCCCAGTGGACACACATGAAGTTTCTGAAGTGCTGTGGGCGTATTTGTGTAGTGTTGGATATGCTGGTGCTAATACCAATATTTGGCACTAGCACCACGCACATTCCCAGTGGAAACACATGAAGTTTCTTAACTACTGTGGGCGTATGTGTAGTGTTGGATATGCTGGTGCTAATACCAATATTTGGCACTAGCACCACGCACATTCCCAGTGGACACACATGAAGTTCATTAACTACTGTGGGCGTATTTTTGTAGTGTTGGATATGCTGGTGCTAATACCAATATTTGGCACTAGCACCACGCACATTCCCAGTGGACACACATGACCTTTCTGAAGTGCTGTGGGCGTATTTGTGTAGTGTTGGATATGCTGGTGCTAATACCAATATTTGGCACTAGGACCACGCGCATTCCCAGTGGACACACATGAAGTTTCTGAAGTGCTGTGGGCGTATTTGTGTAGTGTTGGATATGCTGGTGCTAATACCAATATTTGGCACTAGCACCACGCACATTCCCAGTAGACACACATGAAGTTTCTGAAGTGCTGTGGGCGTACTTGTGTAGTGTTGGATATGCTGGTGTTAATACCAATATTTGGCACTAGCACCACGCACATTCCCAGTGGACACACATGACCTTTCTGAAGTACTGTAGGCGTATTTGTGTAGTGTTGGATATGCTGGTGCTAATACCAATATTTGGCACTAGCTCCACGCACATTCCCAGTGGACACACATGACCTTTCTGAAGTGCTGTGGGCGAATTTTTGTAGTGTTGGATATGCTGGTGCTAATACCAATATTTGGCACTAGCACCACGCACATTCCCAGTGGACACACATGACCTTTCCGAAGTGCTGTGGGCGTATTTGTGTAGTGTTGGATATGCTGGTGCTAATACCAATATTTGGCACTAGCACCACGCACATTCCCAGTAGACACACATGAAGTTTCTGAAGTGCTGTGGGCGTACTTGTGTAGTGTTGGATATGCTGGTGTTAATACCAATATTTGGCACTAGCACCACGCACATTCCCAGTGGACACACATGACCTTTCTGAAGTGCTGTAGGCGTATTTGTGTAGTGTTGGATATGCTGGTGCTAATACCAATATTTGGCACTAGCTCCACGCACATTCCCAGTGGACACACATGACCTTTCTGAAGTGCTGTGGGCGAATTTGTGTAGTGTTGGATATGCTGGTGCAAATATCAATATTTGGCACTAGCTCCACGCACATTCCCAGTGGACACACATGACCTTTCTGAAGTGCTGTGGGCGTATTTGTGTAGTGTTGGATATGCTGGTGCTAATACAAGTATTTGGCACTAGCACCACGCACATTCCCAGTGGACACACATAAAGTTTCTGAAGAGCTGTGGGCGTATTTGTGTAGTGTTGGATATGCTGGTGCTAATACCAATATTTGGCACTAGCACCACGCACATTCCCAGTGGACACACATGAAGTTTCTGAAGTGCTGTGGGCGTATTTGTGTAGTGTTTGATATGCTGGTGCTAATACCAATATTTGGCACTAGCACCACGCACATTCCCAGTGGACATACATGACCTTTCTGAAGTAATGTGGGCGTATTTGTGTAGTGTTGGATATGCTGGTGCAAATACCAATATTTGGCACTAGCACCACGCACATTCCCAGTGGACACACATGAAGTTTCTGAAGTGCTGTGGCGTATTTGTGTAGTGTTGGATATGCTGGTGCTAATACCAATATTTGGCACTAGCACCACGCACATTCCCAGTGGAAACACATGAAGTTTCTTAACTACTGTGGGCGTATGTGTAGTGTTGGATATGCTGGTGCTAATACCAATATTTGGCACTAGCACCACGCACATTCCCAGTGGACACACATGAAGTTCATTAACTACTGTGGGCGTATTTTTGTAGTGTTGGATATGCTGGTGCTAATACCAATATTTGGCACTAGCACCACGCACATTCCCAGTGGACACACATGACCTTTCTGAAGTGCTGTGGGCGTATTTGTGTAGTGTTGGATATGCTGGTGCTAATACCAATATTTGGCACTAGGACCACGCGCATTCCCAGTGGACACACATGAAGTTTCTGAAGTGCTGTGGGCGTATTTGTGTAGTGTTGGATATGCTGGTGCTAATACCAATATTTGGCACTAGCACCACGCACATTCCCAGTAGACACACATGAAGTTTCTGAAGTGCTGTGGGCGTACTTGTGTAGTGTTGGATATGCTGGTGTTAATACCAATATTTGGCACTAGCACCACGCACATTCCCAGTGGACACACATGACCTTTCTGAAGTGCTGTAGGCGTATTTGTGTAGTGTTGGATATGCTGGTGCTAATACCAATATTTGGCACTAGCTCCACGCACATTCCCAGTGGACACACATGACCTTTCTGAAGTGCTGTGGGCGAATTTTTGTAGTGTTGGATATGCTGGTGCTAATACCAATATTTGGCACTAGCACCACGCACATTCCCAGTGGACACACATGACCTTTCCGAAGTGCTGTGGGCGTATTTGTGTAGTGTTGGATATGCTGGTGCTAATACCAATATTTGGCACTAGCACCACGCACATTCCCTGTGGACACACATAAAGTTTCTGAAGTGCTGTGGGCGTATTTGTGTAGTGTTGGATATGCTGGTGCTAATACCAATATTTGGCACTAGCACCACGCACATTCCCAGTGGACACACATGAAGTTTCTGAAGTGCTGTGGGCGTATTTGTGTAGTGTTGGATATGCTGGTGCTA
This sequence comes from Halisarca cf. caerulea, assembly GCA_963170055.1. Taxonomy (NCBI): domain Eukaryota; kingdom Metazoa; phylum Porifera; class Demospongiae; order Chondrillida; family Halisarcidae; genus Halisarca; species Halisarca cf. caerulea. The sequence continues at coordinate 678,110 of CAUJGJ010000016.1, forward strand.
ATACCAATATTTGGCACTAGCACCACGCACATTCCCAGTAGACACACATGAAGTTTCTGAAGTGCTGTGGGCGTACTTGTGTAGTATTTGATATGCTGGTGCTAATACCAATATTTGGCACTAGCACCACGCACATTCCCAGTGGACACACATGAAGTTTCTGAAGTGCTGTGGGCGTATTTGTGTAGTGTTGGATATGCTGGTGCTAATACCAATATTTGGAACTAGCACCACGCACATTCCCAGTGGACACACATGACCTTTCTGAAGTGCTGTGGGCGTATATGTGTAGTGTTGGATATGCTGGTGATAATACCAATATTTGGCACTTGCACCACGCACACTCCCAGTGGACACACATGAAGTTTCTGAAGTGCTGTGGGCGTACTTGTGTAGTGTTTGATATGCTGGTGCTAATACCAATATTTAGCACTAGCACCACGCACATTCCCAGTGGACACACATGACCTTTCTGAAGTGCTGTGGGCGTATTTGTGTAGTGTTGGATATGCTGGTGCTAATACCAACATTTGGCACTAGCACCACGCACATTCCCAGTGGAAACACATGAAGTTTCTTAACTACTGCGGGCGTATTTGTGTAGTGTTGGATATGCTGGTGCTAATACCAATATTTGGCACTAGCACCACGTACATTCCCAGTGGACACACATGACCTTTCTGAAGTGCTGTGGGCGTATTTGTGTAGTGTTGGATATGCTGGTGCTAAGAACAATATTTGGCACTAGCACCACGCAAATTCCCAGTGGACAGACATGACCTTTCTGAAGTGCTGTGGGCGTATTTGTGTAGTGTTGGATATGCTGGTGCTAATACCAACATTTAGCACTAGCACCATGCACATTCCCAGTGGAAACACATGAAGTTTCTTAACTACTGTGGGCGTATTTGTGTCGTGTTGGATATGCTGGTGCTAATACCAATATTTGGCACTAGCACCACGAACATTCCCAGTGGACACACATGACCTTTCTGAAGTGCTGTGGGCGTATTTGTGTAGTGTTGGATATGCTGGTGCTAATACCAATATTTGGCAAGAGCACCACGCAAATTCCCTGTGGACAGACATGACCTTTCTGAAGTGCTGTGGGCTTATTTGTGTAGTTTTGGATATGCTGGTGCTAATACCAATATTTGGCACTAGCACCACGCACATTCCCAGTGGACACACATGAAGTTTCTGAAGTGCTGTGGGCGTATTTGTGTAGTGTTGGATATGCTGGTGCTAATACCAATATTTGGCAATAGCACCACGCACATTCCCAGTGGACACACATGAAGTTTCTTAACTACTGTGGGCGTATTTGTGTAATGTTGGATATGCTGGTGCTAATACCAATATTTGGCACTAGCACCACGCACATTCCCAGTGGACACACAGTAAGTTTCTGAAGTGCTGTGGGCGTATTTGTGTAGTGTTGGATATGCTGGTGCTAATACCAATATTTAGCACTAGCACCACGCACATTCCCAGTAGACACACATGAAGTTTCTGAAGTGCTGTGGGCGTACTTGTGTAGTATTTGATATGCTGGTGCTAATACCAATATTTGGCACTAGCACCACGCACATTCCCAGTGGACACACATGAAGTTTCTGAAGTGCTGTGGGCGTATTTGTGTAGTGTTGGATATGCTGGTGCTAATACCAATATTTGGAACTAGCACCACGCACATTCCCAGTGGACACACATGACCTTTCTGAAGTGCTGTGGGCGTATATGTGTAGTGTTGGATATGCTGGTGATAATACCAATATTTGGCACTTGCACCACGCACACTCCCAGTGGACACACATGAAGTTTCTGAAGTGCTGTGGGCGTACTTGTGTAGTGTTTGATATGCTGGTGCTAATACCAATATTTAGCACTAGCACCACGCACATTCCCAGTGGACACACATGACCTTTCTGAAGTGCTGTGGGCGTATTTGTGTAGTGTTGGATATGCTGGTGCTAATACCAACATTTGGCACTAGCACCACGCACATTCCAAGTGGAAACACATGAAGTTTCTTAACTACTGTGGGCGTATTTGTGTAGTGTTGGATATGCTGGTGCTAATACCAATATTTGGCACTAGCACCACGTACATTCCCAGTGGACACACATGACCTTTCTGAAGTGCTGTGGGCGTATTTGTGTAGTGTTGGATATGCTGGTGCTAAGAACAATATTTGGCACTAGCACCACGCAAATTCCCAGTGGACAGACATGACCTTTCTGAAGTGCTGTGGGCGTATTTGTGTAGTGTTGGATATGCTGGTGCTAATACCAACATTTAGCACTAGCACCACGCACATTCCCAGTGGAAACACATGAAGTTTCTTAACTACTGTGGGCGTATTTGTGTCGTGTTGGATATGCTGGTGCTAATACCAATATTTGGCACTAGCACCACGAACATTCCCAGTGGACACACATGACCTTTCTGAAGTGCTGTGGGCGTATTTGTGTAGTGTTGGATATGCTGGTGCTAATACCAATATTTGGCAAGAGCACCACGCAAATTCCCTGTGGACAGACATGACCTTTCTGAAGTGCTGTGGGCTTATTTGTGTAGTTTTGGATATGCTGGTGCTAATACCAATATTTGGCACTAGCACCACGCACATTCCCAGTGGACACACATGAAGTTTCTGAAGTGCTGTGGGCGTATTTGTGTAGTGTTGGATATGCTGGTGCTAATACCAATATTTGGCACTAGCACCACGCACATTCCCAGGGGACACACATGAAGTTTCTGAAGTGCTGTGGGCGTATTTGTGTAGTGTTGGATATGCTGGTGCTAATACCAATATTTGGCACTAGCACCACGCACATTCCCTGTGGATACACATGACCTTTCTGAAGTGCTGTGGGCGTATTTGTGTAGTGTTGGATATTCTGGTGCTAAGAACAATATTTGGCACTAGCACCACGGAAATTCCCAGTGGACAGACATGACCTTTCTGAAGTGCTGTGGGCGTATTTGTGTAGTGTTGGATATGCTGGTGCTAATACCAACATTTAGCACTAGCACCACGCACATTCCCAGTGGAAAAACATGAAGTTTCTTAACTACTGTGGGCGTATTTGTGTAGTGTTGGATATGCTGGTGCTAATACCAATATTTGGCACTAGCACCACGAACATTCCCAGTGGACACACATGACCTTTCTGAAGTGCTGTGGGCGTATTTGTGTAGTGTTGGATATGTTGGTGCTAATACCAATATTTGGCACTAGCACCACGCAAATTCCCAGTGGACAGACATGACCTTTCTGAAGTGCTGTGGGCTTATTTGTGTAGTTTTGGATATGCTGGTGCTAATACCAATATTTGGAACTAGCACCACGCACATTCCCAGTGGACACACATGAAGTTTCTGAAGTGCTGTGGGCGTATTTGTGTAGTGTTGGATATGCTGGTGCTAATACCAATATTTGGCACTAGCACCACGCACATTCCCAGTGGACACACATGAAGTTTCTGAAGTGCTGTGGGCGTATTTGTGTAGTGTTGGATATGCTGGTGCTAATACCAATATTTGGCACTAGCACCACGCACATTCCCTGTGGATACACATGACCTTTCTGAAGTGCTGTAGCCGTATTTGTGTAGTGTTGGATATTCTGGTGGTAATACCAATATTTGGCACTAGCACCACACACATTCCCAGTGGACACACATGAAGTTTCTGATGTGTTGTGGGCGTATTTGTGTAGTGTTGGATATGCTGGTGCCAATACTAATATATGGCACTAGCACCACGCACATTACCAGTGGACACATGAAGTTTCTTAACTACTGTGGGCGTATTTGTTTAATGTTGGATATGCTGGTGCTAATACCAATATTTGGTACTAGCACCACGCACATTCCCAGTGGACACACATGAAGTTTCTGAAGTGCTGTGGGCGTATTTGTGTAGTGTTGGATATGCTGGTGCTAATACCAATATTTGGAACTAGCACCACGCACATTCCCAGTGGACACACATGAAGTTTCTGAAGTGCTGTGGGCGTATTTGTGTAGTGTTGGATATGCTGGTGCTAATACCAATATTTGGCACTAGCACCACGCACATTCCCAGTGGACACACATGAAGTTTCTGAAGTGCTGTGGGCGTATTTGTGTAGTGTTGGATATGCTGGTGCTAATACCAATATTTGGCACTAGCACCACGCACATTCCCTGTGGATACACATGACCTTTCTGAAGTGCTGTAGCCGTATTTGTGTAGTGTTGGATATTCTGGTGGTAATACCAATATTTGGCACTAGCACCACACACATTCCCAGTGGACACACATGAAGTTTCTGATGTGTTGTGGGCGTATTTGTGTAGTGTTGGATATGCTGGTGCCAATACTAATATATGGCACTAGCACCACGCACATTACCAGTGGACACATGAAGTTTCTTAACTACTGTGGGCGTATTTGTTTAATGTTGGATATGCTGGTGCTAATACCAATATTTGGTACTAGCACCACGCACATTCCCAGTGGACACACATGAAGTTTCTGAAGTGCTGTGGGCGTATTTGTGTAGTGTTGGATATGCTGGTGCTAATACCAATATTTGGCACTAGCACCACGCACATTCCCAGTGGACACACATGACCTTTCTGAAGTGCTGTGGGCGTATATTTGTAGTGTTGGATATGCTGGTGATAATACCAATATTTGGAACTTGCACCACGCACATTCCCAGTGGACACACATGAAGTTTCTGAAGTGCTGTGGGCGTACTTGTGTAGTGTTTGATATGCTGGTGCTAATACCAATATTTAGCACTAGCACCATGCACATTCCCAGTGGACACACATGACCTTTCTGAAGTGCTGTGGGCGTATTTGTGTAGTGTTGGATATGCTGGTGCTAATACCAACATTTGGCACTAGCACCACGCACATTCCCAGTGGAAACACATGAAGTTTCTTAACTACTGTGGGCGTATTTGTGTAGTGTTGGATATGCTGGTGCTAATACCAATATTTGGCACTAGCACCACGCACATTCCCAGTGGACACACATGAAGTTTCTGAAGTGCTGTGGGCGTATTTGTGTAGTGTTTGATATGCTGGTGCTAATACCAATATTATGCACTAGCACCACGCACATTCCCAGTGGACACACATGAAGTTTCTTAACTACTGTGGGCGTATTTGTGTAATGTTGGATATGCTGGTGGAAATACCAATATTTGGCACTAGCACCACGCACATTCCCAGTGGACACACATGACCTTTCTGAAGTGCTGTGGGCGTATTTGTGTAGTGTTGGATATGCTGGTGCTAATACCAATATTTGGCACTAGCACCACGAACATTCCCAGTGGACACACATGACCTTTCTGAAGTGCTGTGGGCGTATTTGTGTAGTGTTGGATATGCTGGTGCTAATACCAATATTTGGCACTAGCACCACGCAAATTCCCAGTGGACAGACATGACCTTTCTGAAGTGCTGTGGGCTTATTTGTGTAGTTTTGGATATGCTGGTGCTAATACCAATATTTGGAACTAGCACCACGCACATTCCCAGTGGACACACATGAAGTTTCTGAAGTGCTGTGGGCGTATATGTGTAGTGTTGGATATGCTGGTGCTAATACCAATATTTGGCACTAGCACCACGCACATTCCCAGTGGACACACATGAAGTTTCTGAAGTGCTGTGGGCGTATTTGTGTAGTGTTGGATATGCTGGTGCTAATACCAATATTTGGCACTAGCACCACGCACATTCCCTGTGGATACACATGACCTTTCTGAAGTGCTGTAGCCGTATTTGTGTAGTGTTGGATATTCTGGTGGTAATACCAATATTTGGCACTAGCACCACACACATTCCCAGTGGACACACATGAAGTTTCTGATGTGTTGTGGGCGTATTTGTGTAGTGTTGGATATGCTGGTGCCAATACTAATATATGGCACTAGCACCACGCACATTACCAGTGGACACATGAAGTTTCTTAACTACTGTGGGCGTATTTGTGTAGTGTTGGATATGCTGGTGCTAATACCAATATTTGGCACTAGCACCACGAACATTCCCAGTGGACCCACATGACCTTTCTGAAGTGCTGTGAGCGTATTTGTGTAGTGTTGGATATGCTGGTGCTAATACCAATATTTGGCACTAGCACCACGCAAATTCCCAGTGGACAAACATGACCTTTCTGAAGTGCTGTGGGCTTATTTGTGTAGTTTTGGATATGCTGGTGCTAATACCAATATTTGGAACTAGCACCACGCACATTCCCAGTGGACACACATGAAGTTTCTGAAGTGCTGTGGGCGTATTTGTGTAGTGTTTGATATGCTGGTGCTAATACCAATATTATGCACTAGCACCACGCACATTCCCAGTGGACACACATGAAGTTTCTTAACTACTGTGGGCGTATTTGTGTAATGTTGGATATGCTGGTGGAAATACCAATATTTGGCACTAGCACCACGCACATTCCCAGTGGACACACATGACCTTTCTGAAGTGCTGTGGGCGTATTTGTGTAGTGTTGGATATGCTGGTGCTAATACCAATATTTGGCACTAGCACCACGCACATTCCCAGTGGACACACATGAATTTTCTGAAGTGCTGTGGGCGTATTTGTGTAGTGTTGGATATGCTGGTGCTAATACCAATATTTGGCACTAGCGCCGCGCACATTCCCTGTGGATACACATGACCTTCCTGAAGTGCTGTGGGCGTATTTGTGCAGTATTGGATATTCTGGTGCTAATACCAATATTTGGCACTAGCACCACGCACATTCCCAGTGGAAACACATGAAGTTTCTTAACTACTATTGGCGTATTTGTGTAGTGTTGGATATGCTGGTGGTAATACCAATATTTGGCACTAGCACCACGCACATTCCCAGTGGACACACATGACCTTTCTGAAGTGCTGTGGGCGTATATTTGTAGTGTTGGATATGCTGGTGATAATACCAATATTTGGCACTAGCACCACGCACATTCCCAGTGGACACACATGAAGTTTCTGAAGTGCTGTGGGCGTACTTGTGTAGTGTTTGATATGCTGGTGCTAATACCAATATTTAGCACTAGCACCACGCACATTCCCAGTGGACACACATGACCTTTCTGAAGTGCTGTGGGCGTATTTGTGTAGTGTTGGATATGCTGGTGCTAATACCAACATTTGGCACTAGCACCACGCACATTCCCAGTGGAAACACATGAAGTTTCTTAACTACTGTGGGCGTATTTGTGTAGTGTTGGATATGCTGGTGCTAATACCAATATTTGGCACTAGCACCACGAACATTCCCAGTGGACCCACATGACCTTTCTGAAGTGCTGTGGGCGTATTTGTGTAGTGTTGGATATGCTGGTGCTAATACCAATATTTGGCACTAGCACCACGCAAATTCCCAGTGGACAAACATGACCTTTCTGAAGTGCTGTGGGCTTATTTGTGTAGTTTTGGATATGCTGGTGCTAATACCAATATTTGGAACTAGCACCACGCACATTCCCAGTGGACACACATGAAGTTTCTGAAGTGCTGTGGGCGTATTTGTGTAGTGTTTGATATGCTGGTGCTAATACCAATATTATGCACTAGCACCACGCACATTCCCAGTGGACACACATGAAGTTTCTTAACTACTGTGGGCGTATTTGTGTAATGTTGGATATGCTGGTGGAAATACCAATATTTGGCACTAGCACCACGCACATTCCCAGTGGACACACATGACCTTTCTGAAGTGCTGTGGGCGTATTTGTGTAGTGTTGGATATGCTGGTGCTAATACCAATATTTGGCACTAGCACCACGCACATTCCCAGTGGACACACATGAATTTTCTGAAGTGCTGTGGGCGTATTTGTGTAGTGTTGGATATGCTGGTGCTAATACCAATATTTGGCACTAGCGCAGCGCACATTCCCTGTGGATACACATGACCTTCCTGAAGTGCTGTGGGCGTATTTGTGCAGTATTGGATATTCTGGTGCTAATACCAATATTTGGCACTAGCACCACGCACATTCCCAGTGGAAACACATGAAGTTTCTTAACTACTATTGGCGTATTTGTGTAGTGTTGGATATGCTGGTGGTAATACCAATATTTGGCACTAGCACCACGCACATTCCCAGTGGACACACATGAAGTTTCTGAAGTGCTGTCGGCGTATTTGTGTAGTGTTGGATATGCTGGTGCTAATACCAATATTTAGCACTAGCACTACGCACATTCCCACTGGACACACATGACCTTTCTGAAGTGCTGTTGGCGTATATGTGTAGTGTTGGATATGCTGGTGATAATACCAATATTTGGCACTTGCACCACGCACATTCCCAGTGGACACACATGAAGTTTCTGAAGTGCTGTGGGCGTACTTGTGTAGTGTTTGATATGCTGGTGCTAATACCAATATTTAGCACTAGCACCACGCACATTCCCAGTGGACACACATGACCTTTCTGAAGTGCTGTGGGCGTATTTGTGTAGTGTTGGATATGCTGGTGCTAATACCAACATTTGGCACTAGCACCACGCACATTCCCAGTGGAAACACATGAAGTTTCTTAACTACTGTGGGCGTATTTGTGTAGTGTTGGATATGCTGGTGCTAATACCAATATTTGGCACTAGCACCACGCACATTCCCAGTGGACACACATGAAGTTTCTTAACTACTGTGGGCGTATTTGTGTAATGTTGGATATGCTGGTGGAAATACCAATATTTGGCACTAGCACCACGCACATTCCCAGTGGACACACATGACCTTTCTGAAGTGCTGTGGGCGTATTTGTGTAGTGTTGGATATGCTGGTGCTAATACCAATATTTGGCACTAGCACCACGCACATTCCCAGTGGACACACATGAATTTTCTGAAGTGCTGTGGGCGTATTTGTGTAGTGTTGGATATGCTGGTGCTAATACCAATATTTGGCACTAGCGCCGCGCACATTCCCTGTGGATACACATGACCTTCCTGAAGTGCTGTGGGCGTATTTGTGCAGTATTGGATATTCTGGTGCTAATACCAATATTTGGCACTAGCACCACGCACATTCCCAGTGGAAACACATGAAGTTTCTTAACTACTATTGGCGTATTTGTGTAGTGTTGGATATGCTGGTGCTAATACCAATATTTGGCACTAGCACCACGCACATTCCCAGTGGACACACATGACCTTTCTGAAGTGCTGTGGGCGTATATTTGTAGTGTTGGATATGCTGGTGATAATACCAATATTTGGCACTTGCACCACGCACATTCCCAGTGGACACACATGAAGTTTCTGAAGTGCTGTGGGCGTACTTGTGTAGTGTTTGATATGCTGGTGCTAATACCAATATTTAGCACTAGCACCACGCACATTCCCAGTGGACACACATGACCTTTCTGAAGTGCTGTGGGCGTATTTGTGTAGTGTTGGATATGCTGGTGCTAATACCAACATTTGGCACTAGCACCACGCACATTCCCAGTGGAAACACATGAAGTTTCTTAACTACTGTGGGCGTATTTGTGTAGTGTTGGATATGCTGGTGCTAATACCAATATTTGGCACTAGCACCACGAACATTCCCAGTGGACCCACATGACCTTTCTGAAGTGCTGTGGGCGTATTTGTGTAGTGTTGGATATGCTGGTGCTAATACTAATATTTGGCACTAGCACCACGCAAATTCCCAGTGGACAAACATGACCTTTCTGAAGTGCTGTGGGCTTATTTGTGTAGTTTTGGATATGCTGGTGCTAATACCAATATTTGGAACTAGCACCACGCACATTCCCAGTGGACACAAATGAAGTTTCTGAAGTGCTGTGGGCGTATTTGTGTAGTGTTGGATATGCTGGTGCTAATACCAATTTTTGGCACTAGCACCACGCACATTCCCAGTGGACACACATGACTTTTCTGAAGTGCTGTGGGCGTATTTGTGTAGTGTTTGATATGCTGGTGCTAATACCAATATTATGCACTAGCACCACGCACATTCCCAGTGGACACACATGAAGTTTCTTAACTACTGTGGGCGTATTTGTGTAATGTTGGATATGCTGGTGGAAATACCAATATTTGGCACTAGCACCACGCACATTCCCAGTGGACACACATGACCTTTCTGAAGTGCTGTGGGCGTATTTGTGTAGTTTTGGATATGCTGGTGCTAATACCAATATTTGGCACTAGCACCACGCACATTCCCAGTGGACACACATGAAGTTTCTGAAGTGCTGTGGGCGTATTTGTGTAGTGTTTGATATGCTGGTGCTAATACCAATATTATGCACTAGCACCACGCACATTCCCAGTGGACACACATGAAGTTTCTTAACTACTGTGGGCGTATTTGTGTAATGTTGGATATGCTGGTGGAAATACCAATATTTGGCACTAGCACCACGCACATTCCCAGTGGACACACATGACCTTTCTGAAGTGCTGTGGGCGTATTTGTGTAGTTTTGGATATGCTGGTGCTAATACCAATATTTGGCACTAGCACCACGCACATTCCCAGTGGACACACATGAAGTTTCTGAAGTGCTGTGGGCGTATTTGTGTAGTGTTTGATATGCTGGTGCTAATACCAATATTATGCACTAGCACCACGCACATTCCCAGTGGACACACATGAAGTTTCTTAACTACTGTGGGCGAATTTGTGTAATGTTGGATATGCTGGTGGAAATACCAATATTTGGCACTAGCACCACGCACATTCCCAGTGGACACACATGACCTTTCTGAAGTGCTGTGGGCGTATTTGTGTAGTGTTGGATATGCTGGTGCTAATACCAATATTTGGCACTAGCACCACGCACATTCCCAGTGGACACACATGAATTTTCTGAAGTGCTGTGGGCGTATTTGTGTAGTGTTGGATATGCTGGTGCTAATACCAATATTTGGCACTAGCGCCGCGCACATTCCCTGTGGATACACATGACCTTCCTGAAGTGCTGTGGGCGTATTTGTGCAGTATTGGATATTCTGGTGCTAATACCAATATTTGGCACTAGCACCACGCACATTCCCAGTGGAAACACATGAAGTTTCTTAACTACTATTGGCGTATTTGTGTAGTGTTGGATATGCTGGTGGTAATACCAATATTTGGCACTAGCACCACGCACATTCCCAGTGGACACACATGAAGTTTCTGAAGTGCTGTGGGCGTATTTGTGTAGTGTTGGATATGCTGGTGCTAATACCAATATTTGGCACTAGCACTACGCACATTCCCAGTGGACACACATGACCTTTCTGAAGTGCTGTGGGCGTATATGTGTAGTGTTGGATATGCTGGTGCTAATACCAATATTTGGCACTAGCACCACGCACATTCCCAGTGGACACACATGAAGTTTCTGAAGTGCTGTGGGCGTATTTGTGTAGTGTTGGATATGCTGGTGCTAATACCAATATTTAGCACTAGCACAGCGCACATTTGTTGTAGACACACATGAAATTTCATAAGTACTGTGGGCGTATTTGTGTAGTGTTGGATATGCTGGTGCTAATACCAATATTTTGCTCTAGCACCATGCACATTCCTAGTGGACACATATGAAGTTTTTTAAGTGCTGTGAGCATATTTGTGTAGTGTTGGATATGCTGGTGCTAGTGCCAATATTTGGCACTAGCACCACGCACATTCCCAGTAGACACACATGAAGTTTCTGAAGTGCTGTGGGCTTATATGTGTAGTGTTGGATATGCTGGTGCTAAGACCAATATTTAGCGCTAGCACCACGCACATTCCCAGTAGACACACATGAAGTTTCTGAAGTGCTGTGGGTATACTTGTGTAGTGGTTGATATGCTGGTGCTAATACCAATATGTGGCACTAGCACCACGCACATTCCCAGTGGACACACATGAAGTTTCTGAAGTGCTGTGGGCGTATTTGTGTAGTGTTGGATATGCTGGTGCTAATACCAATATTTGGCAGTAGCACCACGCACATTCCCAGTGGACACACATGACCATTCTGAAGTGGTGTGGGCGTATTTGTGTAGTGTTGGATATGCTGGTGCTAATACCAATATTTGGCACTAGCACCACGCACATTCCCAGTGGACACACATGAAGTTTCTGAAGTGCTGTGGGCGTATTTGTGTAGTGTTGGATATGCTGGTGCTAATACCAATATTTAGCACTAGCACCATGCACATTTCTTGTAGACACACATGAAATTTCATAAGTACTGTGGGCGTATTCGTGTAGTGTTGGATATGCTGGTGCTAATACCAATATTTGGCTCAAGCACCATGCACATTCCTAGTGGACACATATGAAGTTTTTTAAGTTCTGTGAGCATATTTGTGTAGTGTTGGATATGCTGGTGCTAGTGCCAATATTTGGCAATAGCACCACGCACATTCCCAGTGGACACACATGAAGTTTCTGAAGTGCTGTGGGCGTATATGTGTAGTGTTGGATATGCTGGTGCTAATACCAATATTTAGCGCTAGCACCACGCACATTCCCAGTAGACACACATGAAGTTTCTGAAGTGCTGTGGGCGTACTTGTGTAGTGTTTGATATGCTGGTGCTAATACCAATATGTGGCACTAGCACCACGCACATTCCCAGGGGACACACATGAAGTTTCTGAAGTGCTGTGGGCGTATTTGTGTAATGTTGGATATGCTGGTGCTAATACCAATATTTGGCACTAGCACCACGCACATTCCCAGTGGAAACACATGAAGTTTCTTAACTACTGTGGGCGTATTTGTGTAGTGTTGGATATGCTGGTGCTAATACCAATATTTGGCACTAGCACCACGCACATTCCCAGTGGAAACACATGAAGTTTCTTAACTACTGTGGGCGTATTTGTGTAGTGTTGGATATGCTGGTGCTAATACCTATATTTGGCACTAGCACCACGCACATTCCCAGTGGACACACATGAAGTTTCTTAACTACTGTGGGCGTATTTGTGTAATGTTGGATATGCTGGTGCTAATACCAATATTTGGCACTAGCACCACGCACATTCCCAGTGGACACACATGAAGTTTCTGAAGTGCTGTGGGCGTATTTGTGTAGTGTTGGATATGCTGGTGCTAATACCAATATTTGGCACTAGCACTACGCACATTCCCAGTGGACACACATGAAGTTTCTGAAGTGCTGTGGGCGTATTTGTGTAGTGTTGGATATGCTGGTGCTAATACCAATATTTGGCACTAGCACCACGCACATTCCCAGTGGACACACATGAAGTTTCTGAAGTGCTGTGGGCGTATTTGTGTAGTGTTGGATATGCTGGTGCTAATACCAATATGTGGCACTAGCACCACGCACATTCCCAGTGGACACACATGAAGTTTCTGAAGTGCTGTGGGCGTATTTGTGTAATGTTGGATATGCTGGTGCTAATACCAATATTTGGCACTAGCACCACGCACATTCCCAGTGGAAACACATGAAGTTTCTTAACTACTGTGGGCGTATTTGTGTAGTGTTGGATATGCTGGTGCTAATACCAATATTTGGCACTAGCACCACGCACATTCCCAGTGGAAACACATGAAGTTTCTTAACTACTGTGGGCGTATTTGTGTAGTGTTGGATATGCTGGTGCTAATACCTATATTTGGCACTAGCACCACGCACATTCCCAGTGGACACACATGAAGTTTCTTAACTACTGTGGGCGTATTTGTGTAATGTTGGATATGCTGGTGCTAATACCAATATTTGGCACTAGCACCACGCACATTCCCAGTGGACACACATGAAGTTTCTGAAGTGCTGTGGGCGTATTTGTGTAGTGTTGGATATGCTGGTGCTAATACCAATATTTGGCACTAGCACCACGCATATTCCCAGTGGACACACATGAAGTTTCTGAAGTGCTGTGGGCGTATTTGTGTAGTGTTTGATATGCTGGTGCTAATACTAATATTTGGCACTAGCACCACGCACATTCCCAGTGGACACACATGAAGTTTCTGAAGTGCTGTGGGCGTATTTGTGTAGTGTTGGATATGCTGGTGCTAATACCAATATTTAGCACTAGCACCACGCACATTTCTTGTAGACACACATGAAATTTCATAAGTACTGTGGGCGTATTCGTGTAGTGTTGGATATGCTGGTGCTATTACCAATATTTGGCACTAGCACCACGCACATTCCCAGTGGAAACACATGAAGTTTCTTAACTACTGTGGGCGTATTTGTGTAGTGTTGGATATGCTGGTGCTAATACCTATATTTGGCACTAGCACCACGCACATTCCCAGTGGACACACATGAAGTTTCTTAACTACTGTGGGCGTATTTGTGTAATGTTGGATATGCTGGTGCTAATACCAATATTTGGTACAAGCACCACGCACATTCCCAGTGGACACACATGAAGTTTCTGAAGTGCTGTGGGCGTATTTGTGTAGTGTTGGATATGCTGGTGCTAATACTAATATTTGGCACTAGCACCACGCACATTCCCAGTGGACACACATGAAGTTTCTGAAGTGCTGTGGGCGTATTTGTGTAGTGTTGGATATGCTGGTGCTAATACTAATAATTGGCACTAGCACCACGCACATTCCCAGTGGACACACATGAAGTTTTTGAAGTGCTGTGGGCGTATTTGTGTAGTGTTGGATATGCTGGTGCTAATACCAATATTTAGCACTAGCACCACGCACATTTCTTGTAGACACACATGAAATTTCATAAGTATTGTGGGCGTATTCGTGTAGTGTTGGATATGCTGGTGCTATTACCAATATTTGGCTCTAGCACCATGCACATTCCTAGTGGACACATATGAAGTTTTTTATGTGCTGTGAGCATATTTGTGTAGTGTTGGATATGCTGGTGATAGTGCCAATATTTGGCACTAGCACCACGCACATTCCCAGTGGACACACATGAAGTTTCTGAAGTGCTGTGGGCGTATTTTTATTGTTGTTTGATATGCTGGTGCTAATACCAATATTTGGCACTAGCACCAAGCACATTCCCACTGGACAATTTCCGACGACTGGAGAGTTCTTCCCGCAACCAAAGGAACTCTTCCTGTTGTCAATTTTCAATTTCCCATGCCACCACATAGTTTCTTGCATGAAAGGGAACACTGCTTGAGGTGAAAATTTTAGTTTCCCACGCCAACAGATTGCTCCCCACATCAAATGGAACACTTCCTTGGTGAAAATTTAATTTTCCCATTACTCCACATGGCTTACCACATCAAAGAAAACACTTCCTTGTTGAAAATTTCAAGTTGCCACGACTCTAGATGGCTTCCCGCTTCAAAGGGAACACTTCCTTAAATGAAAATTTCAATTTACCACGGCTCCAGATGGTTTCCCGCATCAAAAGGAACACTTCCTGTGGTGAAAATTTCTATTTCAAAGTACAGCTCGTTGCCATTTAAGTATAGCTCATTACTATACTGGTACAGCTGATTGCTGTACCAGTAAAGCTCATTGCTATACCGGTACAATTATATGACTCTTAAAAAGGAATTCTTCCTGTGGTTAAGCTTCCATTTCAAACGCCAAACATGGCTTTAAGCGTAAAAGGGAAAACTTCCCGTGGAAACAATAACAATTTCCCACGACTCCACATGGTTGAATGCATCAAAGGGAACACTTCCTGTGTTGAAAATTTTAAATAACTCAAAACTCCACATGGTTTCTCACATCAAAGGGAATACTTCCTGTTGTGAAAATTGAAATTTTTACCGAAAATATGGCAAATAGCATTAAAGGGAACACTTCTTGGGGTGAAAATTCAATTTCCCACGCCTCCACATAACTCTCAGGATCAAAAGGAAAACTACCCTAACCGTGAAAATTTCCATTTCCCACAACAACACATGGGGACCCGCATAAAAAAAAAACTATCTGTAATGAAAATTTAAATTTCAAACTAAACAGTTTCCAGATTTCAGGCTTCCCCCATTAACCCTTAAACATTCCAATTCCCATTTTAAATTTTGCACGAACGTTCCAAAGCCACTTGAGTGGCTTTTGCGGTGTGAAAATAGGTTATTTTCGCCAACGGTTTTCTGCTGTTCTGTTCACTTGTAGGAAACTTCTAGCTTATCCCGAATGTAGTTTGTAGCTAGTGAGATCTTCGTACAAGTCTTGGTGTTCCATTTTCTACACAAAACTTCGTATTGGCCTCCAAACCTGTAAGTACTACGTACCTAAATTTGTAAACTTGTATATACATACGTTATCAATCGGCTGGTAAACATTTCGTTACAAAATTCAACGCAACTACACATTTAACACTGAAAATACATTGACAGAAACAAAAACGAAAAGTTGCAGCTAAAAGTCAAGGCATTGGTGAATGCGTCTCTTCTACTTCCTAGTCGACTGTATAATCAACTTGGATACTTTGACGCGTAAATCTCTTCAGTGCTTCAAGACGACATTGAAAGAGCACACTGAAGCTGGCAAAGGAGATTATGTCCCAGTACAAATGCAAGAAACGTAAAGGACAAATTTCCTCGGATGGCCCACCATCTGGACGATTCTACGAGCGTCAAAGCCCCCTGTAAAGCTTCCAAAACGATAATATGTCTTGTCTGAAGCTCAAAGAACGAGCGTGTGAGAATATCCTTTACCTGCAAGGAGGTAATCTCCACAATCCGGCGCTTCACTGCCCTTCTCTATACTTTGCCGTAAAGAACAATCCGCATACTAGACTATAACTTCGCATAACTGCATATTCTAAGTAAAATAACACGTATATGCATAGGAATAATTTGTATAACAGTAATCTTTACATAGAATGTTTCAGCTATAGTACAGAACGCATTACTACCAAACTATAAGAAAATGTGCCAATCAATAGTAGAAACTAGGCCTAAACTTTACATATAAAAAATCAACGAACAAAATTGGAACTTTTGCAGTTTATGTGTGCGAGCCACTTAAGTGGCTTTGGAATGTTTAACGGTTAAAGGGAACACATCATGAGATAAAAATTGCAATTTCCCATTAAAATACATGGTTTCCTGCACGAAAAGGAACACTTCCTGTTGTAAAAATAATTTATCACGCTTCAAGATGGCTTCTCACATCAAAGGGATTACTTCTTGGTATGAAAATTTCAATTTCACACACCTGCAAATGGACTCCTGCATCAACGGATAAACTTCTCTTGAAAATTTTACCTTCCATCATCTCCACATGGTGTCTTACATCAAAGGGAAAACTTCCTGTGGTGAATATTTCAATTTTCCACGCCACCACACGTCCCCTAACGGTAACCCTAACGGTAACCCTAACGGTAACCCTAACGGTAACCCTAACGGTAACCCTAACGGTAACCCTAACGGTAACCCTAACGGTAACCCTAACGGTAACCCTAACGGTAACCCTAACGGTAACCCTAACGGTAACCCTAACGGTAACCCTAACGGTAACCCTAACGGTAACCCTAACGGTAACCCTAACGGTAACCCTAACGGTAACCCTAACGGTAACCCTAACGGTAACCCTAACGGTAACCCTAACGGTAACCCTAACGGTAACCCTAACGGTAACCCTAACGGTAACCCTAACGGTAACCCTAACGGTAACCCTAACGGTAACCCTAACGGTAACCCTAACGGTAACCCTAACGGTAACCCTAACGGTAACCCTAACGGTAACCCTAACGGTAACCCTAACGGTAACCCTAACGGTAACCCTAACGGTAACCCTAACGGTAACCCTAACGGTAACCCTAACGGTAACCCTAACGGTTAGGGTTAGGGTTAGGGTTAGGGTTAGGGTTAGGGTTAGGGTTAGGGTTAGGGTTAGGGTTAGGGTTAGGGTTAGGGTTAGGGTTAGGGTTAGGGTTAGGGTTAGGGTTAGGGTTAGGGTTAGGGTTAGGGGGTTAGGGTTAGGGTTAGGGTTAGGGTTAGGGTTAGGGTTAGGGTTAGGGTTAGGGTTAGGGTTAGGGTTAGGGTTAGGGTT
The DNA here is from genome assembly GCA_963170055.1 of Halisarca cf. caerulea. Taxonomy (NCBI): domain Eukaryota; kingdom Metazoa; phylum Porifera; class Demospongiae; order Chondrillida; family Halisarcidae; genus Halisarca; species Halisarca cf. caerulea. The sequence goes on from CAUJGJ010000016.1 coordinate 696,071, forward strand.
AGGGTTAGGGTTAGGGTTAGGGTTAGGGTTAGGGTTAGGGTTAGGGTTAGGGTTAGGGTTAGGGTTAGGGTTAGGGTTAGGGTTAGGGTTAGGGTTAGGGTTAGGGTTAGGGTTAGGGTTAGGGGTTAGGGTTAGGGTTAGGGTTAGGGTTTCAGGCTTTCCCCCAAAGGCTTTAGGGTACAATATTGGTATCATTCGATAGCTCTTTAAAAATGATTACTTCTGACCTAATGTATGGGGGGGTAAACCCTAATTAATTTTCGAGAAAATGGCGTTTGAAAGAAAAAATTCAAAACAAAAGTTATTATTTCCGAATTTTTTTAATTGTATGTTAATCAGCATTGAATATCGTTAAGAATGACGTATATATTGTTTGCATATTATACACAGTATAGGAGATACATAAATCCTCACTTTAACTGGACCACTGCTAATTAATATAGCAATTATGCAATTCCGACATATGGATACGATAGACCATGCGAAGATATTGCGACATACTTGTTTTTGACCTAACAAATTACTTGTGGGCGGAGTTACGGCTTCTTTCTTATAGTATGTGAATATACGTATGATACATTTTTGCGTATATTGCGACATACATAGGTGCGATTGCTCAATACTGTTTACGAGCAGGTTTGTCATGCATTAAACATGCGAAAACAATATTTTAATTTCCAAGAAATTTTTAGGAAAAGTTTAAGTATATTAGGGTTAAGGTCAAAGATTGTAAAGGTTATTTAAATCAATTTACTATGCTTTACTAAGGTCAATAGGTATGTCAAAGGTCAATCTTATTATATTGGGTGTATTTTTATTATTGAAGGTCAAAGGTCATTTTAAAGGTCACTTTTTTAAAGGTCATTTTTGGACTTTTTGTAAGAATCTAAGAACATTTTTTCCAAAAATTAGGGTTAGGGTTACGAAAATTTTTATAAGTATTTTAAGTAAAATTTTTTTTGGCTTATTTTAATAAGGGAAGGTCAAAGGTCAGTTTAGGGTTAGGGTTAGGGTTAGGGTTAGGGTTAGGGTTAGGGTTAGGGTTAGGGTTAGGGTTAGGGTTAGGGTTAGGGTTAGGGTTACATAGTGCTTCCCGACGGCTTTTAGGGTCAATATGGGTTAGGGTTAGGGTTAGGGTTAGGGTTAGGGTTAGGGTTAGGGTTAGGGTTAGGGTTAGGGTTAGGGTTAGGGTTAGGGTTAGGGTTAGGGTTTCAGGCTTTCCCCCAAAGGCTTTAGGGTACAATATTGGTATCATTCGATAGCTCTTTAAAAATGATTACTTCTGACCTAATGTATGGGGGGTAAACCCTAATTAATTTTCGAGAAAATGGCGTTTGAAAGAAAAAATTCAAAACAAAAGTTATTATTTCCGAATTTTTTTAATTGTATGTTAATCAGCATTGAATATCGTTAAGAATGACGTATATATTGTTTGCATATTATACACAGTATAGGAGATACATAAATCCTCACTTTAACTGGACCACTGCTAATTAATATAGCAATTATGCAATTCCGACATATGGATACGATAGACCATGCGAAGATATTGCGACATACTTGTTTTTGACCTAACAAATTACTTGTGGGCGGAGTTACGGCTTCTTTCTTATAGTATGTGAATATACGTATGATACATTTTTGCGTATATTGCGACATACATAGGTGCGATTGCTCAATACTGTTTACGAGCAGGTTTGTCATGCATTAAACATGCGAAAACAATATTTTAATTTCCAAGAAATTTTTAGGAAAAGTTTAAGTATATTAGGGTTAAGGTCAAAGATTGTAAAGGTTATTTAAATCAATTTACTATGCTTTACTAAGGTCAATAGGTATGTCAAAGGTCAATCTTATTATATTGGGTGTATTTTTATTATTGAAGGTCAAAGGTCATTTTAAAGGTCACTTTTTTAAAGGTCATTTTTGGACTTTTTGTAAGAATCTAAGAACATTTTTTCCAAAAATTAGGGTTAGGGTTACGAAAATTTTTATAAGTATTTTAAGTAAAATTTTTTTTGGCTTATTTTAATAAGGGAAGGTCAAAGGTCAGTTTAGGGTTAGGGTTAGGGTTAGGGTTAGGGTTAGGGTTAGGGTTAGGGTTAGGGTTAGGGTTAGGGTTAGGGTTAGGGTTAGGGTTACATAGTGCTTCCCGACGGCTTTTAGGGTCAATATGGGTTAGGGTTAGGGTTAGGGTTAGGGTTAGGGTTAGGGTTAGGGTTAGGGTTAGGGTTAGGGTTAGGGTTAGGGTTAGGGTTAGGGTTAGGGTTAGGGTTAGGGTTAGGGTTAGGGTTAGGGTTAGGGTTAGGGTTAGGGTTAGGGTTAGGGTTAGGGTTAGGGTTAGGGTTAGGGTTAGGGTTAGGGTTAGGGTTAGGGTTAGGGGTTAGGGTTAGGGTTAGGGTTACATAGTGCTTCCCGACGGCTTTTAGGGTCAATATGGG
>CAUJGJ010000017.1:0-18000 GCA_963170055.1 Halisarca cf. caerulea
CACAAGGATCAGATTTGCAAGGTTTGCCCTCTGTCACAAGTCTTATCTGATGTGTAGGAATACTCAGGTGACATGTGCGTATATGGTGTATGTGTGCTTGTTCTGTGTGTGTAGATCTATGGTCTTCAGTGGTGACTAGAGTGTCGGTGGTGAGAGTCAGGGAAGGACTGGAGCCATTGTTCTCTACTTTTGTACCAGCTCACCACCAGTTTGGACTGGACAACCCTCTGGTGGTAAGACTGGTTGAGCAACTGCCACAAGCTGAGAACTGCACTAAGTACCATTTCAAGTACTTTGTTCCTTCTAAGAAAGGACAATGGGAGCATCTCAAGAAGGTACATACATACTAAGTCTGGCTTCTTGTGTCCTGTACAGAGGTGGTTGTGTCCTGTACAGAGGTGGTCGTGTGTCCTGTACAGAGGTGGTTGTGTCCTGTATAGAGGTGGCCATGTGTCCTGTACAGAGGTGTGCGTGTCTCCTGTACAGAGGTGGCTGTGTCGTGTACAGAGGTGTCTGCGTGTCCTGTACAGAGGTGGCTGTGTCCTGTACAGAGGTGGTTGTGTGTCCTGTACAGAGGTGGTTGTGTCCTGTACAGAGGTGTCCGTGTGTCTTGTACAGAGGTGGCCGTGTCGTGTACAGAGGTGTGCGTGTGTCCTGTACAGAGGTGGTCGTGTCCTGTACAGAGGTGTCCGTGTGGAATGACACTTCACTGTGTGGTTTGTCACAGAAACACCTGATCAACCCAAGTGGGTGTGCACGTTCTGAGAAGTACAGTGGACGGAAGCCGATAGACATGTTTGGGTTCCTGATGTCAGAGCACCTCCCACCTCCCCCAGAGCCTGACTCAGAGGCTCTGCAAGAGGCCTTGGAAGAGGCACCTACACTTGACCCGTGAGAACTGTGTACTGTAAATAGTGTGTGTGTGTGCTGAGCTGTTGCTTTTGTTGTTTGCAGGAAGTTTCGTCCTGGGAATGTGAAGAATTTGCCAATGGCAATGAGATATAGGATAATGTTGAGAAATCTCAAGGACAACCTCTCTGTGCACAAGTGTGTGTGTGTGTGTGTGTGTGTGTGTGTGTGTGTGTGTGTGTGTGTACTTATCAGGGATATGGGTGCTAACCCAATAATGACCACCTATTGGTGTGTAGGTCTCACATCCATGGACTTGGGTTGTATGCCAAGAAGACCATTGATGCAGGTGATATGGTGGTAGAGTACGCAGGGACACTCATCAGATCCGTGTTAACAGACAAGAGAGAGAAGTACTACGATAAGAAGGTATGCCAACAGACTGAAGGATACAGGAGGGCAGTAGTAGTAGTGTGGAAAGTCAGGCATTAACCAACTCCCCCCCCCCCCCCCACACACACAGGGTCTGGGCACATACATGTTCAGAATAGACAGCGATGATGTTGTCGATGCTACCATGTCTGGAAACGAGGCCAGGTTTATCAACCACTCTTGTGATGTGAGTGGGCGTATATGAGCTTGTGTATGTTCGTAGGTGCTGTTCATGTGCTAGGTTGTATCTACATGTGGTGCAGGAAGTGTGGGAAGCACAGCTCTCTTTCTTTCCCAAATTAGCCCAATTGTTATTCAAGAATCATCACTGTTGATGGCAAGAAGAAAATCATGATATTTGCTGCTCGAAGGTAACCTATCCAGCCTCTCCCTGCCTATTGGGGCAAATTCAACTGGTTGTTCTTTATCCCAATAGGATAGTACCAGGTGAAGAACTCACTTATGACTACAAGTTTCCTTTGGAAGAGAAGAAGATACCTTGCACTTGTGGAGCTAGGGGTTGCAGAAAATTCTTAAACTGAACAGGACATGGACAGAACTTATCTATATACCCCAACTACAATACAAGTAGCAAAATTGTATTATTTTATGTCATTTTCATTGGTCAACAGTTTAGACAAAGGCTTGCTTTTAGAGCTACTTATGGTTTCCATAAAGATTTCAGCAAGTTGTCGATTATTTTATGTCCTTTTCATTGGTCCACAGTTTAGACAAAGGCTTGCTTTTAGAGCTACTTATGGTTTCCAAAACGATTTCAGCAAGTTTTCGATGTACTGCATCAACTGTGTTCGTGGCGTCAACCATTTCCCAGTCCTTGTCCTTAAGTTGCATGTAAGTATCCTGGACTTTGGCTTGAAAGTCTTTTCGCTCATACCTCTCCTCTCCAAACTGTCCTCTTTTCTCCATCTCTTCTGAGGTGATGTCCAGGAAACACACAACATCAGGTTTTATCAGACCCACATCAGGCTGCTTGCACCATTCAAGGGTAAAACCCTGTAATAACCAATGATATTAATTGGGAAATTAATTTTTACTATAGACATATGCACCAGCAGGGATATCAACCACAAAAGAAGAAATATGCAATACAAACTAAAATTACTCACAGGTTTGCTGGCAGTGAACGCTACTCCGGAGTACGCATATCTGTCCACTATTAGAGTAGTTCCTGATTCAAGTTCCTTCTTCATCTTTGGTCTTCACAATTTTGCATTCAGAGTGGAAAAGACACTCATCACCACAATAACCACACTTGTCACAATAATACACCCACACCTGTCACAATAATACACCCACACCTGTCACAATAATACATCCACACCTGTCACAATAATACATCCACACTTTTCACAATTGACCACCCTCACAGTAACTTCTACACTAAGAACAAATGATGTCATAAATGGGAGCAATAAGCAAGACTGGCAGTGTACAGATTGGAATGAAACCATCAGTGCTGTGGCCTTACAATAGTCTTGTGTAGCCAGACCCCACTCGCTGTGTGTGGGCGAGTAGGGTCTGGTTCACGAGACTAGCCTTACAGGGGAAACACATGGTAATTGCATAATGCTATGCAAATAGCAAAAGGATACCAATCACCATTGCAACTGAAACACATTACAACTGCAAATAATACCACAACACTGGCTTGCTACGGTTAGTCTCGCATAGCCCAGACCACACTTTCTGCTCCTTTTATACATGATGAGGTCATTTTGTCGCGGAGAGGTGCAGTGCTATGGGGCAACCCGTATAGTGCACACTAACTTACAGAGCTTCCCATCTGTTCGCTGAGAACAGCAAGTGAACGACGTGATCTTCGATCTCCTGTTTACACTCTAAGTACTCTGAAATCATTTTCCCTATAGTTGTTGAGCGGTCTACAGGGAGGGCCGGAAAACAATGATGGGGTTAAAAGCACTCGATAAAATGATTAGTACCTGGAAAACGGTATTCCTTTACGTCTACATGTCTATCAATCAAATACTCCAGCAGCTTTTTACATTGCGTAGACTTGCCCGCTCTATCACAGCCCTCCAGCACCACGAGAGCCCCGCGTGCACCTCTTCGCGCCATTTTCCGAGCCATTCTGTATGGAAAGCCAAAGTGGACAAAATTCGGTATCGGAACGCGATCCTTGATCCTCGAGGATCGATAGCCGATTCTCGATCCTCGATACACGATTCTCGATCCTCTATACACGATTCTCGATCCTCGATACACAATTCTCGATCCTCGATACACGATTCTTGATCCTCGATACACGATTCTCGATCCTCGATATCCGATCCTCGATCCTCGATACACGATTCTCGATCCTCGATCCTCGATAGCCGATTCTCGATCCTCGATACACGATTCTCGATCCTCGATACACGATCCTCGATAGCCGATTCTCGATCCTCGATACACGATTCTCGATCCTCGATCATCAACAGCACACCATAGACTTACAATTGTTAGTCTATGCACACACATACCCTTTTTTTTTTTTTTTTTTTTTTTTTTTGAAAACTTCATTATAAACCAATGCAAGCTTACAACAACAAAGGAGCCATATAAAGGAAAAAAAAAATGATTGCCAACACATGCAGTAGATGATGTGGCGCACTGATAAACATTTTAAGTGGCATCAAAATATGAAGTAGAAAATACGGTTAAATGATGTGAATGAGATACTAGTCACTACTATTACTAGATGAGTAAGCTGACAAAATGACATACGGAGAAAAAGAACATCATCTGTGAGTAACTGGTCACACACACACACACACACACACACACACACACACACACACACACACACACACACACACAAACACAGTGGCACAGACACACACACACACACACACACACACACACACACACACACACACACACACACACACACACAGTAGCATAGACACACACACACACACACACACACACACACACACACACAGTAGCATAGACACACACACACACACACAGTAGCATAGACACACACACACACACACACACACACACACACACACACACACACACAGTAGCATAGACACACACACACACACACACACACACACACAGTGGCATACATACACACACACACACACACACACACACACACACACACAGTGGCATACACACACACACACACACACACACACACACACACACACACACACACACACACACACACACACACACACAATGGCATACACACACACACACACACACACACACACACACACACACACACACACACACACACACACACACACACACAGTGGCATACACACACACACACACACACACACACACACACACACACACACACATACACACAGTGGCATACACACACATACACACACACACACACACACACACACACACACACACACACACACACAAAATGTATATCATGTAGCTGAATGCATGCATATAAAACATGAATCAGAAGTGCAGTGTCACAATCTCCAGCTTCCTTCAATGCATCACGATAGCTAATGCACAAGTACAACTGAGCTATATATAATCTCACTTCGCCAATTTCAGAACATATAAAATTGGATCTCGAGGAATTACAATGTTACATTGTATAAAATATAAAATGTAACATTTGCAAGTACTGAGTTCCAAGAATTGGGAGCTAGATGAGGAGCAAGTACGTAGCTGTATTCTGATTTGGGCTTTACATGCATTCAGATACATGATATACCTGTTGTGTATGTGTGTGTGTGTGTGTGTGTGTATGTGTGTACGTGTACGTGTCTACGTGTGTGTGTGTGTACATGTGGTGTGTGTAAGTGTGTGTGTGTGTGTGTGTGTGTGTGTGTGTGTGTGTGTGTGTGTGTGTGTGTGTGTGTGTGTGTGTATAGATACTTCATACATACATATGTATAGAGTATCTATGGTGTGTGTAAGTATGTGTAAGAGAGTGGTGTGTGTGTATGTGACTCTGTAGTTTCTATGCTCCGTATGTGTAGTGTGCTGTTGAGGATCGAGGATCGTGTATCGAGGATCGAGAATCGGATATCGAGGATCGAGAATCGTGTATCGAGGATCGAGAATCGGATATCGAGGGTCGAGAATCGTGTATCGAGGATCGAGAATCGGATATCGAGGATCGAGAATCGTGTATCGAGGATCGAGGATCGAGAATCGTGTATCGAGGATCGAGAATCGGCTATCGATCCTCGAGGATCAAGGATCGCGTTCCGATACCGAATTTTGTCCACTTTGGCTTTCCATAATTCTGACGGCCACGCCCACACTTAAGTAGTCTCGTGCTAGCACAACCTATATGCAATTCTTGCAAATAAGGATAAGGCCTATTCACCTTCGGAAAAAACTCAGTTCACAGATCATGTGAGGCACAGACCATATCACATACATAAAAGCACAAATACTTTCTTCTGATGATAAACAAAAACGCATTCATTCCACAAAATGCCAAAGCCCAAAATGCTCAATGTACTCTTTTAATGATGTGCTTTTCTAAATACTGCTTTACTTCAGGCCAAATTACATCTGACTCGCGTCCACTGAAGGAGACAAGAAGTTTCTTCTTCTTGTAGTAGTCCAAGAGTGGAGCAGTCAAAGCAGAGAACTCCTCTAACCTGGCCTTGACAGCCTCGGGTCTGTCGTCTGACCTCTGAACCAAATCCTCACCTGTTACATCATCCTTGCCAACCATTTTGGGTGGATTGTATGTCAAATTATAGACACGCCCACTTTGCAGGTGGATCCACCTTTGAGAAATACGTTGTACTATCTCATCAAAAGGAACATTCAAATGAACAACACATGTCAAGGACACCATCTCAGAGAGGACCTCAGCCTGTGACGATGTCCTTGGAAACCCATCCAGTAGCCAATTCATGCTCTCATGTTCAGTCAGTTCTTTTGCAACCAGTTTGACTACAATGGGGTCTGGGACCAGTCTACCCTCCTTCACAAACTGCTTGGCCTCAAGACCGATGGGGGTGCCTTTGGCTATTTGAGCTCTGATCATGTCGCCACTTGAAAAATGAAGGACATCAAACGTCTTGACAATCTTTGACGATATTGTTCCCTTCCCGGACCCAGGAGCTCCTATAATCAGCAAACGAAGAAGATTTGATCTGGACATGCCTACGACGAGGTTGGAGGATCAAATAGCGTGTTACGTTCTGCTCGAAGCAAGTGCGCACCGCACGAGCTATGTGACCTTAGGGGGATACCCTAACTAAAACATGGCGGCTGCTGGTAATTCGGACCACTGGCAAGTCGGGTGTGTTTGCTCGCGCATGGCTGTGAGTATCTGGCGTGAAAGATGCTTGTTTCACTATCTCAGGTATCCAGGTGATTCTGCGAGCTTTGTAGCCGAAGACGTATCGGCTGGAGAAACATCTAATGCTATAGAGGAGGACACATCATCCTGCGATGTGAAGACGACTACTACCACTACCAGCGGAGGAGCGTCGGAAAAAGGTTAGAAAGAGGTATTACACAAGAATCGTTCAACTTTACAAGGACATAGTTGGCCTAGACAGGTTCATAGCAATCAAACAGGAGACCTTCTTCTCTCTCTCTCTCTCTCTCTGTGTGTGTGTGTGTGTGTGTGCGTGTGTGTGTGTGTGTGTGTGTGTGTGTGCGTGCGTGCGTGTGTGCGTGCGTGTGTGCGTGTGTGCGTGTACATGCATGCGTGTGTAAAATGGGAAGGGAGAGGTTGCTGTGACAATAGAAGAACTGCATCCTATGTGTGGTTTGTATGCAGTTCCTAACGAAGACGCAATGTAATTGTGATAAGTGATAGGAGAGTTAGTGCAATGAGTTTACAGACTAACATAATCTCATACAGGACATGATGCAAACACACACATGCACGCACACACGCACGCATGTACACACACACACACACACACACACACACACACACACACACACACACATACGCACCCACACGCACACGCACACACACACACACACACACTAACTTAGTCTCCCTTCACAACAGCTCAAGTGGAAGACAAAGGACCAACTTTGGCAGATGTTGAGGGTGCTCCTGTAGAAGTGGGGGTGTGTGGACTGCGTAACCTTGGCAACACATGCTACATGAATGCTGGCCTTCAGAGCTTGTGTGCTGTGGGGAGCTTCCGGGAGACATTCCTAGGTTTGTTGGAGGGAGGTGAGTCCGGCTGTCATGACAACAGCATTACACTCTGTTCCGTTTATAGCATCAGCTCTCTTGCCGTCACTTCCACCAAAAGCAAAGGACATTCCCAGACCGTGGCTGCATGTGAGTGGGAGGGGAAGGAAGTGTGAGGGAGGGCGGGAGGGTTGTAAGCCTCTGCTCTAAGACCACAACCTGATTGAAGTTGCTACAATCATTATGCGTATATGAGTGTGTACACTGCACTCCAGTGGTCTGTGTGCTATGGGGGTGGGGAAAGGGGGTGTGCTAGAGTGAGTGTTTGTGCTTACATGTATATGATGCAATATTTGTATGTGTGTGTTCTGATAGGATTGGTGTGTGATGTTATTGTCATATGCACTACACTGTTTCCTTCAGGAGCAGCTTTCAGCCCACCTTGGATCTATGCTCAGGAAGTTCTGGTCAGGCTACTATCTCTCAGTACAACCTAAACCACTGCGCCTCATCCTGGGGGAAGTGTATAAGCCCTTTGCCTCCTCCAGACAGCAGGACGCACAGGAGTTCCTGGCTATACTCCTGGACTCCCTGCATGAGTTTGAGTTGAAGAAGAACATCCCATCTTTATCTGAGGAGGGAACAGAACCCATGGATACCATGGAGAGGAGAGAAGGAACTATGATCGTTACGGAAGACAGTCCACCTGTACAAGGACCACCTGTACAGAGTCCACCTGTACAAGGACCACCTGTACAAGGACCACCTGTACAAGGACCACCTGTACAAGGACCACCTGTACAGAGTCCACCTGTACAAGGACCACCTGTACAAGGACCACATGTACAAGGACCACCTGTACAGAGTCCATCCATACAACATAACCATCCATCTTTGTCATCATTTGTCACTGACACATTTCAAGGCACTCTAAAGAATGAGGTGATTTCCCCTATTACACTTCTGGCCTCTCCTCTCCACCCCACCCACCTCTGTACCAGCACTCCACACCCATCCCTCTACCACCACACCTCACCCGCCCTGCTACCAGCACTCCCCACTCTCCCCCCTACCAGCACTCCTCACCCCCACTCACAACCCCTCCCCACCCCCACCCACAACCCTTCCCCACCCCTTTACCATCAATCCCCCCTTGTAGGTTGTGTGTACAAAGTGCTCTTTCTCCTCAGCAAAAAGAGAACCATTTATGTTTCTGTCTTTGCCAATACCTCGTGCTCTGGAGGAGCAGATCAGTAAGTCCACCTACTGCAGTGGCCACACCTCCTCCACCAGCCACAGTGCACACACCTCCATCAGTCACAGTGGCCACACCTCCACCACATCTGGCTCACACCTGTTCACCTAAACTCCATTGGTGTAGCACACTATTATTTTACATACGCTTGTACTGTGTGTGTGTGTGTGTGTTTGTATGTGTGTGTGTGTGCATGTGTGTGTGTGTGCGTGTGTTTGTGTGTGTGTGTGTGTGCATGTGTGTGTGTGTGTGTGTGTGTGTGTGTGTGTGTGTGTGTGTGTGTGTGTGTGTGTGTGTGCGCGCGCACGCATGCAAACACAAGTAGTTCATACTAGAACTAATACTGCCCTCCATACAGGTGTTGTGTGGACCACTCCACACAGTGAACCACAGCGGTGAGTTAGTTGGTGTGTGTGTACTTTGTGCTATGTGCAACAGCTGGTAAGCCCCACCCCCTCCACCTCAGTGTCATGGTAACAGTGCTGAAACACCAGACCTTTGCAGATGTGAAGGCAGCTGTAATCAAGTGCTTGGAGATTGAGGCTTCACCGAAGGATGTTGTGTTGTTTGAATGTACCAGCTCCCGAATCAGTAGGAAGCTGGTCAGTGTGTGTGTGCGTGTGTGTGTGTGTGTGTGTGTGTGTGTGTGTGTGCGCGCGCGTGTGTGTGACCCCTTTCTCCCGTTTTTAGGGCGATGAGTTTGAGTTACGCTCTAGAGACTGGAAAGCTGAGCTGGTAGGTGTGCTCTTGCCTGTTGAGGAAACCTCTGGTGATGAAGAGAAGGCGGAGTCAAGAGTAATTGTAAAGTGGCATACATGTGCTGTGTGCTTGGAGGAGAAAGAGGATGTAGAACTGATGGCACATCCAAAGTGCAATGGAATGCTCTGTAGACCTTGTTTGAAAGTATGGGATGGAAAAATTACAGGGTTTTACCCATTTTAACTTCTATGTAGTGTTCCCTGTCTCCTCCAGATGGCCTTGGAGCACTCACCCGTGTGTGCTGTGTGTCAGGTACCAGTTGACGAGACCAAAGACATTGTTCCCATGGCAATGGAGAGAGAGACAGCATCACAAACCACAAGGTAGGAAGTTGATTTACATTGTAGTACAAGGTTGTCATGGAAACATACAACTTTGGTACTGTTATCCACTGTGCTGTGTGTGTGTGTGTGTGTGTGTGTGTGTGTGTGTGTGTGTGTGTTGTGTATTGTGTGTACAAGTGTATGTGTATGTGTGTTTGTGTGTGTGTGTGTGTGTTTGTGTGTTCTGTGTGTGTGTGTGTGTGTGTGTGTGTTTGTGTGTGTGTGTGTGTGTGTGTGTGTGTGTGTGTGTGTGTGTGTGTGTGTGTGTGTGTGTGTGTGTGTGTGTGTGTGTGTGTGTGTGTGCATGTGCGTGTGTTTACCATTGCCTGTGCCTGTTCAAAGGTTGCTACAAGTTAGCATTATGTTCAGACGAGAAGTGAAGACAGAGGATAATATTGTCATGGAGTTGCTAGGTTACCCGATGGTCCTTAACCTCTCCACCCCCGCACCTGGTAGAGAGATACATAAGATGGTGAAGGAGGCAATGCCTGGCTTCCTTGCTTCTCTACCGTGCACGTTGAATGTCACGGGATTCATGGTGGGTGGGTAGGTTGCCATGGATACCCTTCTACTGTCACCCTCCACCCCCCTCTCCCCACTAGGGCCGATATTGCTCGCGATGTGAGTTTGGATCAAAATGCAGAGGCTGTGTGATCCCCTCTTGCAATGACCCCTTCCCTCTCAAACCTGGAGACTTCATAGCTGTCACTTTGACAGCGTCTGATGACGTTAAGGAGAAGGTTGGACTTATGTGCTTGTGTACACTTATTGTCATGGTGACATCTGTGTGTAGTCATGGAAACACACCTTGGTGTCATGCAGATTTTGTTTCATTGCTGTAGGCAATAGCTGTCCATAACCATCCCTCTATGTCTGGTTACCATAGTAACCATGTCACTCTGGAAGAGTGTATTGAAGGATTTTCAAAAAGGTATGTTTAATCTTGTTGCTATGGTAACAATAATTGTTTATCCACATCTGCATGTACCCAGTGAGTTGCTAGGCAACGATAATCCATGGTACTGTCCGCGTTGCCAGGAAAGCAGATTAGCTGAACGGACATTGGCCATCCAGGCCATTCCAAACAGCTTAATTATTCAATTGAAGAGGTTGGTGTGTGTGTGTGTGTGTGTAGCAAGGTTGCATGTTAGAAGGGTGTGAGAGGGTGTGGAAGGACTGGTGGCTGTAGAGATGGGATCTATTGTTGATGATACATTTGAAGAGTGTATGGTGAAGACAGTGGCAGCAACATAGAACCCTCGTTCAAATGTAGCAATTCCCATCTGTCCACTGGTTAAGCAGTAGCATACTTGAGGATGTCAATTCTCCTGGCCTTGTCAGAACCCACCCCATAGTGTGCGCAGGCTGGAACCAAGCTGTGCATTATGGGTTAATCCTGGAGCTGAGACTATCCTTTTGTGTCATTGTTGTTCTGTGGTTTGGATGATATTGTGTTCCTCTCTTCTCTTTAGGTTCTTCTTCCACAACAACTTCAGTTGCAAGGTGGACACAGCTGTTGATGTTCCAATCGTTCTGGAAGGAAGAGTGTTTAAGGATAACTCCACTAAGCTGCGGCTACGCAGCTGTGTGTGTCACAGAGGCAGTGAGTCTCTCTCTCTCTCTCTCTCTCTCTCTCTCTCTCTCTCTCTCTCTCTCTCTCTCTCCCTGTGTGTGTGTACTGATGTGGGTGATATACTGTGGAGGTGCTTTTTGTAAAGTTTCATGAAGCCAAGCCCTCCTTCTAGTCCTCTGCACTTGGGGGGAAACATCTTGGTTCTATTAGCCAGAGATTGATATACGTGAATTCATTAACTGTCATCTCACTCAACAACTGTCATCTCATTGAACAGCTGTCATGTCACTAGATGGCTGTCTATCACTCACACAACAACTGTCATCTCTCCCAACAGGCCTGTCCTCAGGACACTACACAGCCTACGTTCATCACTCCAACTCTGACAAGTGGTACTACTGCAATGATGACAGTATCACTGAGGTAGGTGAGAGGGGTGACTGACTGATGCGGATGTCTCCATAATGTTGCCCGCCTTTATCTTGTCACTGCAGTCAAATGCATCGCACATCAGCTCAGAGGAGGTGTATATCATGATATATGAGAAGGAAGGTGGGTGTGGTCAATGCTGTGGTTGTATGCCATGTGATTGCCTGGTGATGGGCATACAATTGTCACGTGATTATCAGGTGACTACCATGTCATTGGCATGTGATTACTTCGTGATTAGTATGAGATTTATCATGTGATGATATGTTATGATGACATCATTGACCCTCAGGAGAGGGTGAATCCATCAGAACAGACCCACTGCCTGGGATGGACTTTACTTGGGATAATGAGATTGGAAAGGCGGTTGTTGACTGGCTTGAACCACCTTCCTCAGCTGTTGTTTTTGGACCACATCTCCCTAGATCATCATCTGATAGTAAGTCATGTGATATCCATGTGATCTACATGTGACTGTCACTTTTAATTTTAAAACACAGCTAAATTAAATGAGGCAGGTAAGTCTACAGAGACCAGACTACTGTCATTTATTGATGATTTCAACTTGAAGCGGGAATCAAAAGATGTTACTGTCACTCGCTCAACATTCAGCGATGTCCCCCTCACCCGGAGATCACTGACTGACATCACAGGGGGCGTGGTCCTGCAGTCAGTGAAGGTTGAAGGAGTGGAAATATACAGAGCAAAAGATGTATAGATTAACTTATTGGATTGTTAATGTATTAATTGTACTAGTTTGTAAATAGCATTGATTGATCACGGGTTGTGATGCATTGTAACCACGAAAGAGCACAAGTAGGAGAAACAAAACAGGGTTCTAATTGTCGCACAGAAATATGAACAATAAATAGATTTGTTTGTGAAGAGCTCATGACAAGTGCGTATCATCGCACAAATCTCCAAAGTCCTTCTTGAAATCTTGATGGACAACCCATTCCCGGTTTAGCTCCAGTCCCTCTGGGTTAGTCTACACATGGACAAGTGCAATGGAGAGGATGCCGGAGGGCCGGAGGAAGAATAGGTCACGTGAACGCTGTGAATAGATACCAAACGAAAACGCAAAACCTACTTCTTGTTTTGGTCTGTCTTGTCCATTACTAACTGCAGAAGACGATGGAGGGGTTCTTTTTGCTTTAGGAGGAGTCAAGTCTTGTTTCTTCTCCATGCTACTTAGAAGCCATTTTTGTTGTAAATCAATTTATTCTAAAACCACAAATATGGCTGACCACGAGGAAGAAGCAGAATTGCAGGCTAAAGTACGTGATTTTCCTTGCTGTGTGTCTGTTTGCTTCACAACATACTTTGCTGTCTTCTTTTCAGCTTGAGCACGCTTCTACTTATGAAGAAAGAGCAAAGTATAGAAGAGCTCTTAGAGAGTTGAGGAAGAAGAAAGCGGATGGTGGTCAACAGCAGTCGGGTTACACTCAGGCAAGGAGGGGGAGCGCTGTGTACAAGAGGTTTGGCGCGGCAGGGCCGTCATCATCAGGGGTAAGCATGTTCGTGTGTCGTATAATTGAATCATATTGTATGGTTATCTTGGGCCTGTCGTGTGTGTGTGTGGTGCTTATGCACTGTCTGTTGCACTTATTGTAGAGTCAGTATGTTGGAGCAAAGGCTGTGGTCTCTGCACAGTCACCAGGTGTGTCGACACAGAGCAAGCAAAGGTCAGATGCACCAGGAAAGATGCTGAAGAACACAAAAGAGACTATTGAGAAGAAGACTGTTCATGAGGTACCAGAGAAGGAGGAAGCACCCACAGTTGGGTGTAAGACGGCTACCACTCCCAGTACAAATGGTGTTGAAGGAGAAAGGAGAGAAAAGGTCCAGCAAACTAAGCAGCCATCCTACTCCTCATCTGAGGAGCCTTCTGGTCCAAATGAAAAGGACATTGGGATTGTAGGCAGCTCTACTGAGCAGATGTCCAGCCCTACTGAACAGACGTCTAGCCCTACTGAACAGACGCCTAACCCTATTGAGCAGACGTCTAGCCCTACTGAGCAGATGTCTAGCCCTACTGAACAGACATCCGGCCCTACTGAGCAGACGTCTAGTCCCATCGAACAAACATCTAGTCCAGTTGAGCAGATGTCTACTCCTATTGAACAGACGTCTAGTCTCTTTGAACACACGACTTGCGATACCAAGAAGACGTCTAGTCCCACTGACAAGACTCCCAGCCCCACTGAGCACATGTCTAGTGCTGTTGCACAAACATCTAGTCCTACTGAACGTATTTCTTCAGATGGGTCCAAGGAAGCTAAAATTGAGAAGAAATCTAGCTTCAGAGGGGAAGATGTTGACTTTAGACGAAGAAATGTGGCCTCAGATAAGTCATCAGCTGATCCAAAGGAAGACTTTCACAAGGTTAAGTTAAGAAAAACATCAAAAGATACAGAAACCAAGCCCAAATCTCCTCTAGGCCAAGCACATGATCAGCCTCCAGAATTTCAGAATTTTCGGCTTCGTAAAGTGGAATCAAGCCGTCCTCGTGCCACAACGTGGGCTGGAAGTCGGGTGAGTTGTCCTTCAGTGTGGGTGTCTATCACCCCTTGTTCATGTTACAATGCTGGACCTCTCTTCCACAGCCTAGAGGCCCACACACCACTCCTGGTACTAAGGAGTCATCGTCCACGGTAACAACAGGCCCCACCTCCAAAGCCCCCTCCACCAGGACCACGCCCCGTTCTACCTCCACATCTCAAACACCTCGTGTGGAGATACCAAAGAACATGACTTCTTGGGAGATGTCCACAGAAGACATGGACAAGTGCTTGGAACAGTTTGTGAGTCGTGTTCTCAAGTATCCATCTGCTGGGCAGACGCTGAGTGGGCTGTGTAGGGACCCAAAGGTTCTATGGTGAGCTGAGGTCTGTACTGTGTGTTATCTTTATTACATACAATTATGACAGTCATGGATGGAATGATGGGGTTAATGGGCATGTGGGCTGGGTTTAGTGGGTGTGACTGGTGTCAGTATACATGCATGTGGGCTGGGTTTAGTGGGTGTGACTGGTGTCAGTATACATGCATGTGGGCTGGGTTTAGTGGGTGTGACTGGTGTCAGTATACATGCATGTGGGCTGGGTTTAGTGGGTGTGACTGGTGTCAGTATACATGTATGTGGGCTGGGTTTAGTACATGGTTGTGACTGTGGCTTGTGTGTGGTTGGGATTAATGGGCGTGGCATATGTTTTGCCCCTCCCCCCAGTGAGCTGATCAACTTGTGTGTGAAGGGTACAGTGGACATGAGAGCATTGACTGTGGTTAAGACAGGAGGAAGGAAGGAGGAGGCTGTAGCAAGGGAAGAGAACATGACACTGGCCGTAGAGTCAGCCCGAGCTATTGGCTGTCAGATAACTGAAAGCACACACTCCAAATTATTGTCGGGAGACAGGGCAACTTGTCGGCAAATTGTCTTTGACCTAGTCAAGGTTAGGTTGAGTGTGTCCGTCCTGGTTGTCCAAGTGTTAGTATCTCCATCCTGGTTGTGTCTCCGTCCTGGTTGTCCAAGTGGTAGTGTGTCCGTCCTGGTTGTCCGAGTGTTAGTGTCTCCGTCCTGGTTGTCGGAGTGGTAGTGTTTCCATCCTGGTTGTCGGAGTGATAGTGATGGTTGTTGCCCCCCCTTAGGCAAAGGCTGTAAACTTACCTGGGATGAAGGACGCTCCTCAAGGAATGTTCCAGAGCCCTGCACTCATCTTTGCTGTCTTTGGGATCATAGCTACAGGGCAGGACCAACCAGATGTGTCAAGGCCCTCACAACCCAAGAAGGAGACTCAGAGAAGCAATCCACCTCCTACCTCTGTGGTAAATACCCCAGTCAACAACGCAAAGGAGAAAGATCCACCTGTGGACTCCCCCCGAGCTGATGTGACTACTGACAAGAACATGGAAGAATTGACGTATGAAGAGAGAGCTGCTCGACGTAGGGCTGCACGGGAGAAGAGGAAGCAGGAGAGGGCACAGATGGCCTCCAAGCCGTGACAGACCAACCGATAGTCTCTTCTGGAGCAAAACCATCTGATCTTTGCTATTTGAATTAGAAATGTTTCTTAATTTAGTTTCAGAATCAATTTTGTATGATTATTTTGTACATAACACACAATTTGTACTTATTCACAGTAGCTGCTATCCATTTCAGTTCATTTGTAAGTTCCACTTTGACAGTCACCATTCCAGTCCATTCTACCGAGTACATTGCTGTTTAACCAGGCAAATTTGCTCAAAATACGAACTGCTGAATATTCCTCCACATAATCGTGGGCATTCAAGTAGTCGTGGTGCATGCATACAAAATATTACAGAGTAGGATGGGGCATGACTTCGGCAATTGCATGCTCACACACAGAGAACACACTGTACAATGGTCACAAGCAGTCAAGGCAGATGTGAACTTATATGTTTGAGGAGAAACAACAGGTGTTCACAAGGAGTGATCGGTCGTGTTGTAGTGGCTTCTGAGGAGTTTGTAGAAGAACATCTGGAGCATGTCTTGTGGGAAGCAGAAGGAATTTCTAAAGTCACTGTCCTTTGGGATGTTATTGGAGAGCTCTAATACACGGTAATTGTACTCTTCTTGAAGAGGGTCATACGCCAGACTGAACTTCATCCCTACAGAAGAAGAGATGGGTAAGAGTTTCGAGCATCTAATAAAGGGTGACTGACGCTGCAGTTAACATAATACCCAATGCACAACACACACACACACACACACACACACACACACACACACACCATACACACACACATACACACACACACACACACCATACACACACACATACACACACACACACCATACACACACACATACACACACACACACACACACACACACACACACACACACACACACACACACACACACACCATACACACACTCACACACACACACACACACACACACACAAACACACACACACACACAAACACACACACACACATACACACACACACACACACACACACACACCATACACACACACACACACACACACACACACACACACACACACCATACACACACACATACACACACACACACACACACACACACACACACACACACACACACACACACACACACCATACACACACTCACACACACACACACACACACACACACACACAAACACACACACACACACAAACACACACACACACATACACACACACACACACACACACACACACCATACACACACACACACACACACACACACACACACACACACACATCATACACAAACACACACACACACACACACACACACACACACACACACACATACACACACACACACACCATACACACATACACACACACACACACACACACACACACACACACACACCATACACACACACACACACACACACGCACACACACACACACACACACACACACACACACACACACACCATACACACACACATACACACACACACACACACACACACACACACACACACACACACACACACACACACCATACACACACTCACACACACACACACACACACACAAACACACACACACACAAACACACACACACACATACACACACACACACACACACACACACACCATACACACACACACACACACACACACACACACACACACACACACACACACCATACACACACACATACACACACACACACACACACACACACACACACACACACACACACACCATACACACACTCACACACACACACACACACACACACACACACAAACACACACACACACACAAACACACACACACACATACACACACACACACACACACACACACACACCATACACACACACACACACACACACACACACACACACACATCATACACAAACACACACACACACACACACACACACACACACACACATACACACACACACACACCATACACACATACACACACACACACACACACACACACACACACACACACACACCATACACACACACACACACACACGCACACACACACACACACACACACACACATCATACACAAACACACACACACACACACACACACACACACACACATCATACACAAACACACACACACACACACACACACACACACACACACACACATTGCTATGCATCAGAGACACACACCCAGGAGTGCACCAATGAACCCTCTGCTGGAGGTCAACAAACACACTGTTAATGAGCGTCTGTTCCTACTAAGTACCAACTGCCCCTTCTCACAA
>CAUJGJ010000018.1:0-2500 GCA_963170055.1 Halisarca cf. caerulea
GTTGACGATCCTTACGACTACCAAGGACGATCATACCTACACATCCCTCAAGATCTGCCTGTTGATCTGAGAAGCGATGAACCTCCTCATAAGTGCTACATTCCAAAGAAACTTTTGCACACATGGTGTGTGTGTGTGTGTGTGTGTGTGTGTGTGTGTGTGTGTGTGTGTGTGTGTGTGTGTGTGTGTGTGTGTGTGTGGTGTGGTGTGTGTGTGTGTGTGTTCATGCCATATGCTATTGCCCTTGCGTACATACCTAGTTCACAGCTAGTCTGTGTGTGTGGTGGCATGTGCAAATGTATAATATGTGTGTGTGTGTGTGTGTGTGTGTGTGTGTGTGTGTGTGTGTGTGTGTGTGTGTGTGTGTGTGTGTGTGTGTGTGTGTGTGTGTGTGTTATTGCTCAATCTATAATGTACATACATACATAGGTCTGGGCACTCAAAAGGCATTGCTTCTATCAAATTCTTCCCTCGTTCGGCACATCTGCTCTTATCGGGTGGGATGGATAATAAAATCAAAGTACGTAGGAATGTACATTGAATTGTCTATGTGTATGTGTATGTGTGTACCTGTGTACTTCATTCCTACTAATGACTATTCTTAATCTACGTGCATACGTATGTGTGTGCTTGTAGTTGTGGGAAGTATATAACCAAAGAAGGTGTATTCGAACATTTGCTGGTAAGTGCAGTGTGTGTGTATGTGTGTGTGTGTGTGTTGTATGTTCTTGTGTATGACTGCATGATGGTTTGGTGATGGCTTGTATATGTATACATGCAAATATACGTACTTAGGTAAGTACGTATGTAACAAAATTTATATGTACAAGTGTGTGCTGTACATGCATATTTGTGTACGTTCTACTACGTATGTATGTATGTACATACATGCTGGTGTTTACTCAGGACATGGGAAGGCTGTCAAAGAGGTGTGCTTCAACAATGACGGTACTCAGTTCCTCAGCTCCAGCTACGACAGACACATCAAACTCTGGGACACGGAGACTGGGAAATGTGTATCTCGGTTCACCAATGGGAAGCTACCGTACTGCATCAAATTCAACCCTGATGAGGTGTGTTTGTGTGTGTGTGTGTTTGTGTGTGTGTATGTGTGCGTGTGCGTGTGTGCGTGTGTGTGTGTGCGTTTGTGTGTGTGTGTGTGCGTGTACATGTGTGTGTGTGTGTGTGTGTGTGTGTGTGTGTGTGTGTGTGTGCGTGCGCGTGTGTGTACATGTGTGCGTGTGTGTGCATGTGTGTGTGTGTGTGTGTGTGTGTGTGTGTGTGTGTGCGCGCGTGCGTGCGTGTGTGCGTGTGTGCGTGTGTGTGCGTGTGTGTGTGTGTGTGTTGATGCTACTATGGTTCTTAGTTTTAGCACTTTCTGACTGCTATCTGATGCTACTTTATGCGCATACACTACAGTCCCTGTTGTACAAATCAATGCATATATCTTGTGTGTAGTGATGTGTTTAGTGACTGCTTCATGTTATACTGTACGTACATACGTATGTTGGTTGGTTTCTCAACTTTAGGACAAGCAGCATTTGTTCCTGGCTGGCTGCAATGATAAGAAGATATACACAGTGAGTGCCTGTTTGGCTGATGTGGACAGTGAGTGTCTGTTTCAGCTGATGTACAGTACACAGTGAGTGCCTGTTTGGCTGATGTGGACAGTGAGTGCCTGTTTGGCTAATGTACAGTACACAGTGAGTGTCTGTTTGGCTAATGTACAGTACACAGTGAGTGTCTGTTTGGGCTAATGTACACAGTGAGTGCCTGTTTGGCTGATGTGGACAGTGAGTGCCTGTTTCAGCTAATGTACAGTACACAGTGAGTGTCTGTTTGGGCTAATGCACTCAGTGAGTGCCTGTTTAGGCTAATGTACACAGTGAGTGGTTGTTTGGCTAATGTACAGTACACAGTGAGTGTCTGTTTGGCTGATGTACAGTACACAGTGAGTGTCTATTTTGGCTAATATCTTCAAGTACGTACTTCAGGCTCATTGTGACCCCGTGTGAATGAACTCCACTGCATGTGGATGTACACACATGTACATATTATGCAATGTGTACACAATGTATTGGAGGAGTCGCTGATGTGTGTGTATATTTGTATATTGAAATGTGACCTAGTTTTTTAATGCTGTGTGCTATGATATCATGATATCATGCAGTGGGACACAAAGAGTGGGGAAACTGTACAGGAATACGACAGGTGTGTGTGTGTGTGTGTGTGTGTGTGTGTGTGTGTGTGTGTGTGTGTGTGTGTGTGTGTGTGTGTGTGTGTGTGTGTATGCTAGTGTACGTGCGTGTGTGTGTATGCAAGTGAGGAATATTGGCTACTACATATGTACTTATGCACATACGTACGTACTTACATATGTTCATATGTACATACTACTACGTACGTATGTGGTCTTTATTATATTATTACACAGACATCTTGGAGCTGTCAACACAATCACATTTGTGGATGAGAACAGGCGTTTTGTGACAACTTCAGA
>CAUJGJ010000018.1:7500-12500 GCA_963170055.1 Halisarca cf. caerulea
TGGGTGAGTGTAAAAGACAGGGCTTGTCCAGCATGCAGCTGCGTCCTTCTTTTGTGTGTAGTGGTCAACCTGAATAATCCATGGCAGTGACGGAAATGTACTCTTGTTGCAAAGCCATGGACGACAGTGGCGTTCAGTGCGATGCAGGATAGAACCCAGAGCAAGTGAAGATTCAGGAACAATGGGCTTTGCTTCAGTGTTGTGCTTTTCTATCCAAGAGTACATGCATGCTACAATGTCGGTAAGATGACCAATGTGATTGAACGAGAGCTTTAGGTGATGGTCTTTGGCTTCTTCTACATGTTTCTGAAGGTACTTTCTTGGCATGGTTTCAGTACAGCCGGTGCTTAGATGAGGACACGGCACCTTTGCCTCAGGACACTCATGAAGATGAACTTCAATATTCTTCACGGGGATGCTTTTCTGTCCACATTCATTGGGACATTGGATGGGGTACTCTTGGCAGCTACTTTGGAAATGGTCAGCCATTTTACAGAATTGCAGTTCTACCTTGCAATGTGGACATGGTTCCTTACGCATAGGGCATTCTTTCTTTTGATGGTCATCAAGTTCCTTCCGCAGGATGTTGGCAGTCTGACAATCATTAGGGCATGTGACTGGCTCAAGCAGGCAAGCTTTGCCACTGGTACCATTGCGATGGTTGGGCAAATCACACAGTGACCCTTTCCACGTGCAAGAAGAATTGGAACAAATAACATTGAGGTTTTGAATCTGGCGATTAGTACGAGCATCTGGAAAAGCACCTTGAGGTGACACTGTGCGACAGAGTGGACACTCAAGTTGACTTTTGGAAGAGACCTTTTGGTAGGAACCGGCTTTCTTCAAACATTCATTGCAGAAGAGATGTCCACATATAGTTAGCTGAGGCTCATTAAGGAGATCCTGACATATGGGGCAAATATGGTCGTCAGAAACAGTTCCGACAAAAAAATAAATCTGTCCCTTAAGAGACAGTTTCTGGTAAAGACTTTCCTTTTCCTTTAGGCTAATTACTTTGACAAGACTGGACATGCCAGTGGACTTTTCAGAGTTTGCTTGCTTTGTGTCTTTGCAGCCTATGTTTTTCTTGCACATTTCAACATGGCTCCTCCAAAACTGTCTCAGGATTTCTGGCTGATCCCTTATATTCAACTGAGCTACTGGTATGGATCCTGATGAATGACGGATGGTAGAGACACACATATATGCCTTTTTGTATGTGTCTTCCGCACTTACTTCATTCGGAAGGAGAAACTTGACTGGTAGTATGTGCCCATGCTGATCGCAGAGTGGTACAGCTGGTGGAATGTTTCCATGGTGCTTATCGCAAGGAACTAGGGCTGAAAAATGGCTGCTGACATAGGCCAGCATGAGGGGATCTTTCAGGATACAGTCGGTGGTCCACAGCAATGGCAGGTAGACTCCTGGAATGTTGTTAGGACCAAACGATGCACCAGTAAAGATCGAGTGGACTCTTGCTGTACCGTACACTATGATGGGTCGTCTCAGGACATTGCAGAGAACAAATATGTGGAAATCGGTCAGGCTGTCCATGCGACCACCAGGCTTCCTGGGGTTCACCATGTCCACTATTTGCTGGTACTCTGCATTCCAAACGTGCGGATCCATGCTGGCATCAAGCTGTCTCAATTCGCTGCGGTGATCACTTTGCCACCTGTCAAAGAGCGCACGACTCTTTGAGTGTGTGAAAGCGCTGAATACAGCTGAGCGTAGGATGAGGTCTCGGTCGTGAATACCCCACATGGCCAGTGAGGCCGAGTGCATTAGGCAGTTGCTGTCGCCAAGGGTTTTCAGACAACTCAGGTACATGCATGACCGCTCCCAGTTGATGATCTTCTCCTCTTCCAACTTCTTCTGCATTCCCTGGTCAAGAACTCCTTCCAGAACAGTATCTCGAATAGCACGAGGTTCCCTATCCAACTCAGACAAGGGAACGATAAAGGAAAAGGCGGTAAAGACGTCGAAGTAAGGTACAGCATTGGGCGCGGGGGCATCTTTCCTGTCGTCAATGATTCTCTGTTTGACACGCTCCACTTGGTCGAGGTTACTCGAAGAAATTGTTCGCTGCATTCTCGAAGACAGGGTGTTCAAAGCTAAGAGGAACCGAGAAAACAATATAAGACAAAGTTACAAAAGTGAATGTTGGAGTATCTATGATAGTAAACCATAACAATGGAAGTCTGAGCAAAACAAATGTTTTTTTTTTGCAAATTACCTCAGTTTCCCACAAAGACAAGACATCAGTCGTGCTGCCCTAGCTAGTCTATACGCAGTGAAAGTATAGACAATCCAAAAATGTTTTAGCATCTATGGTACGTGGACGTAGCCGACCCATTCTCTCTCGGCCATTTTCGGGGACTAGCTGACGTCACTCTACTAAAACACGTTGCCTACAGTATACCAGATACAGTGAAACTTGCTTAGTGCATATATGCCTCAAAGGGTAACAAAATGAGTACTTACTTTTCGAGGTACTTACTATCAGGGTTGGTTTATGTACATGAGGTATACACAGGGACAGAATGAGGAGTACTTACTATCCAGGAGTATGTACTAAACCAGATACTTACTATCAGGGTTGGTTTATGTACGTGAGGTATACACAGGGACAGAATGAGGAGTACTTACTATCCAGGAGTAAGTGCTAAACCAGGTACTTACTATCAGGGTTGGTTTATGTACATGAGGTATACACAGGGACAGAATGAGGAGTACTTACTATCCAGGAGTATGTACTAAACCAGGTACTTACTATCGGGGTTGGTTTATGTACGTGAGGTATACACAGGGACAGAATGAGGAGTACTTACTATCCAGGAGTATGTGCTAAACCAGGTACTTACTATCAGGGTTGGTTTATGTACATGAGGTATACACAGGGACGGAATGAGGAGTACTCACTATCCAGGAGTGTGTACTAAACCAGGTACTTACTATCAGGGTTGGTTTATGTACATGAGGT
This sequence comes from Halisarca cf. caerulea, assembly GCA_963170055.1. NCBI lineage: Eukaryota > Metazoa > Porifera > Demospongiae > Chondrillida > Halisarcidae > Halisarca > Halisarca cf. caerulea. The sequence goes on from CAUJGJ010000018.1 coordinate 10,484, forward strand.
ATACCTAGGGACAGAATGAGGAGTACTTACTATCCAGGAGTATGTACTAAACCAGGTACTTACTATCGGGGTTGGTTTATGTATGCGAGGTATACACAGGGACAGAATGAGGAGTACTTACTATCCAGGAGTATGTGCTAAACCAGGTACTTACTATCAGGGTTGGTTTATGTACATGAGGTATACACAGGGACAGAATGGGTAATGCATTTTACTGGGTATCAGCTTTGATGCCTAAATTTTACTGGCAAAATATGGGATGCAACTTATGCACCAAATTATTTGTTATGGTTGATGAAATGATAATGCTGTTCAAAACCATGGTACGACATATACAGAGGTGTGACTTATACTCAGTAAGTATGGTACATACTTACTATCCAGGAGTATATATATATATATAATATATATAATGTCTATATATATACATACATACATACATATATAAATACAATACATAACACAATAAACTGGCTATCAGTTAGATCAAGTCACTTGATAGTCTTGGCTCGAAGGTCCCCACGATTGCTATATATATATATATATATATATATATATATATATATATATATATATATATATATATATATATATATATATATTTTTTTTTTAAAATTTTATTATTATTGGCATACATAGATACACAAACACATGCATACATAATAATGATAGATAGTAAATACATCGAAAGTCAAGACACAGAACTAACCGAAGTACAACAACCTAAAATGGATGCACAATTAAAGTTCTGTATGCACACACTGATTTGTTGACATAATTTTAGGTACTCTAGAGGGTCCTTTGATTCTAGTCGCAAACGTGATGCTAATTGGTGAAGGAAGGCGATTGTGTCCTCACCAAAAGCCCCTGATGTCTCCACAGCAATGGGGACAAAATCATGGATTTGTGCCATCTCTCGGTAGGTATTTTTCTTCCTCCTTGCAGCCAGGTCTGCCACCCGTCCGGGACCTGACATGGCAAGCTGGAGATTAGATGCCGCAAAGGAGTCCCAGCATGTGGCATCCCAAATAAGGAGACGACCTTGAGCCCATGGTGTAATGGTCATCCCGTCAGGGCGTTTCCCATCTGAACGGGACAGTCCCTGCGGTTCTAAAACAGAAGGAATATTAGCACTGGCGAGGGACTGTTTAATAATGGTGTTTAGCTGGCTATGACGGGGCAATCTCCCTACACTTCTGCGGCAACTCAGTCCATGCAGTCCATTTTCATCCACCCTTCCCCCACAGTGTGTGCAGTCATGGGGGGCACAGATGCGCGCACCCAGGCGTAAACTAGTGGCAACACGAATGGTCGCATTGCACATCTGGAGACCAAGGCTGCTGATTGGTGGGGCGGTGAGCCAAGCACCAGATTCCTTCTGCCTGCAAGCCTGCAAACGTGTCTGATCCCTGGGATTGGCCACCTGTTGTTGGAGTAGTGCCGAGAAGGATCCCTTGATGACTAGGGTATGTTGTTATCTATTAATATGATAATATTATTATACAGATACTGATACGCATGACACTGTGTACACATAGCATTATAATAACAAAAATAACAATAACAATAACATGTAGTACACCATAAATATACATGCATCTAGAAATCAGTCACCATGAGCAGTGACTGGTATAGTTGCAGTGATTGATACTGCGTTACCCACCTGTACGGCAACAGATACTCTCTGTAGAAGGTAGGCAAAGGATCTGGGCTCTCCAGTGACCATCTTCAGGCGTTTTCAGAGCCTCTTCAAGAAGGCCAACGAGCTAGGGCCAATTGAGCCACAAGTTTCCACAGCGATCGGCTGGAAGAAGTACATGTTACCCAGATGGGAGTACTTTCTTACTTTCATCTCTTCAGCATATATGCAGCCGCACCTCCAGCCACATTGGCTGCTCTTCTCACATTGGATTGGCAAAATGTGTCAATGCATGTAGCATCCCAAACTAAGAACTTTGCCTGTGCCCATGGGGTCATGGACATCCCATCAGGCCACTTCCCGTCTGACCGATGGAGA
>CAUJGJ010000018.1:17500-22500 GCA_963170055.1 Halisarca cf. caerulea
ATTTGTGTCCAAACGTCCACTTCTCCCAGTGTTGTGCTGATCACTGTAGTTGGAGCCTCTTGTGTGTGGAGATGGGGATGGATTTCCGTCTGGATACCTACCCCTGCCCCCATCGTAAGGGTCCTTGTAGTTTGAAGCTCCTGTGTGTCCCGAAGGGGATGGATTCCTGTTCTGGTAGTTGCTCCGTCCCTCATCGTAGTCATCTCTGTAGTTGGACGCACCTGTACGCGGTGCAGCAGTCGGCTTGTCTTGCCGGTAGTCGCTCCGTCCATGATCATATGTATGCCTATACCCTGAGCCACCACCAAGAGGTTCTACCAAATACCAATACAGGAAAAAGTAAGCAGTACACTCTACACAGTGCACAGCACAGTTCAGTGCACAGAACAAACTCTCTGTGGCAGGCTATACATACGTACATATGTACACATCACACTAAAGACAATACTGCATGTACGTACACATCACATGTACTACCGTGCACAGGTGGGCCCTATACATACGTGCGTACATGCATCCTGTACACATCTACGTATGTATAATGCATACTCCATACCCAATACACACAGTGCACACATACACGCACCATACACGTACATATACGAACCACACATGCACACATACACGCACCATATACGCACCACACACGCACACATACACGTATACATACACGCACCATACATGTACATACGCAGGGTAGTCACCAGAAAAATAACTAAAGAGGGTGGCATTTGTGTTAGCCAGTAGTAGGCTAGTGCACAGCTGCCATATGACCTGTACTATTTAGTATTGAGTTGCCCCTCTGCATCTGAAACAATCTTGTAAAGTGGGAAAGTCCCTCAAAGACCACGTGATAGCACCTATGAGCGCTTTTGAATTGCTTTAGATCGATATACACAGTGTCAGATTTACTTAATCTATCCACTTGAAGCATCTCAACAAAGAAGGAATGGACTCTACTTAAAGTGAAAATGGTCTAATCCAAAAATTAAGCAGGGTGGCCCACCCCGCTTAAAAGGGCTGGCGAGAACACTGCATACATATGTACGAACATAGTACTACACAATGTGTGAAGAAAATACCAAGTGCATGTATAAGAACCAGGGCTGGAGGAACCACGGGGGTAGGTAGGGTAACGGACATACCACTTTTCTTATCAAATCTCAAAAATACACACAAGGTGAGCTAGAGCTTCACAGACTACCATCATTAATGGTAGGATATTGTAACTAAAGGCCGGGTTGAGATGCCCCACCTCTGGGCATAGTAGTATACAGATGCGAAAGGTGTACATATGTATGTATTCGTACCTTTCACCTTTAGCACCATTGTTCTGTGCATGTCGCGGGCATGTTTGGTGCACACAAACACACCGTAGGGGTTGTCAGCCGGGTTGACTCCCATACAAACAAAGCACTTCTGAGTGGATACGTCCACCATTCTCCCAGCAATATCGAGCTTATCAATCTCTGGTCCTAGATTGTCAGGGCTCCTTCGCCCTCCACTGGCAGAGTTTTGTTTCCTGGGTAGTGGTTTTGGGCGGTTTGCCATTGGATCTGGTAAATCGCTCCTGTATTGGGGATCTTCATAACCCATATCCCTTGGTCTGGGGCCACCAGGTCTGTTCCCTGAAGCAGGCTGTGTATCCCCTTGCAACAGCTGAGAAGGAGAAAATCCAGGGAGCTTGCCATCAAGGGCTTCAAAGAAGTGCTCCGAGCATAGTTTCCCGTCACTGGCTGGGTCTGGCATCTTTTCACAGTTGCCAAAAGTGCACCTTTTCGCTTTCCCTCCAGTATGTTTGTCTTCGCGTCTTCCAACTGGTTCTCGTCGGTCATATTTATCGACACCATAGTCGTCGTACTGAATCATTGCACTTCCCTGTGATGACTTCACGTCAGGGTTGTACACACGCTGGCCGTGCATGTTCTGCCCGTGACAGACACGGCAGAGATTGCCGTACCCTTCCACTGCCTCCTCACGACGACACTGCATGCAAGTGTTCCTGCGTTTGCCCTGGTTTTCAACCATTCTCTGTTGGGTAGGCCCTCCACTACTGTACTGCTTGTAGCAAGTACTGCAATACCCGTGCTTCTCAGGTGACCCAAACATGTCGCATTTAGGGTTCTTGCACTTCTCAGCAGCACGATCCTCCCTGTGGTGGTCCATTGGCGGACTACCGGAATGATCTCGAGGCTTCTGACGCTGATGAAGTTGAGTTATTGGCTGTGGGAGGCTCTCAGGTGGGCTGTTCTGCTGGTTGAAGGCATCCTGAGACGGAGGAGGTCGGTGACCACCGGATCCACCACCAGCTAGCTGTACCTGCTGCTGGTAGCACTCTCTGCAGAGGTAGTAGGTGTCTGGACGTGCTCCTGGTGTGTTACACTGCACGCATCGTGCTGAATTCGAACTGCTGCCCGTGTCGTACGATGGAGCGTGGTGAGGATCGGGATTCAACTCACGAGGACGTGGCACAGATGAACTCTTCTTGTTTCTTTCGACATGGTTCCTCCAAAACTGTCTCAGGATTTCCGGCTGATCCCTTATATTCAACTGAGCTACTGGTATGGATCCTGATGAATGGCGAATGGTAGAGATACACATATACTCCCTTCTGTATGTGTCTTCAGCATTTACTTCATCCGGAAGGAGAAATTTGACTGGTAGCATGCGCCCATGCTGATCGCAGAGTGGTACAGCTGGACGAATGTTTCCATGGTGCTTATCGCAGGGAACTAAGGCAGAAAAATGGCTGCCGACGTAGGCCAGCATGAGGGGATCTTTCAGGATACAGTCGGTGGTCCACAGCAATGGCAGGTAGACTCCTGGAATGTTGTTAGGACCAAACGATGCACCAGTCGAGATCGAGTGGACTCTTGCTGTGCCGTACACTATGATGGGTCGTCTCAGGACATTGCAGAGAATAAATATGTGGAAATCGGTCAGGCTGTCCATGCGACCTCCGGGCTTCCTGGGGTTCACCATGTCCACTATTTGCTGGTATTCTGCATCCCAAATGTGCGGATCCATGCTGGCATCAAGCTGTCTCAATTCATTACGTCGATCGCTCTGCCACCTGTCAAAGAGTGCACGACTCTTTGAGTGTGTGAAAGCGCTGAATACAGCTGAACGTAGGATGAGGTCTCGGTCGTGAATACCCCACATGGCCAGTGAGGCCGAGTGCATTAGGCAGTTGCCGTCACCAAGGGTTTTCAGGCAACTCAAGTGCATGCATGACCGTTCCCAGTTGATGATCTTCTCCTCCACTTCCAACCTTTTCTGCATTCCCTGGTCAAGAACTCCTTCCAGAACAGCATCTCGAACAGCACGAGGTTCCCTATCCAACTCAGACAAGGGAACGACAAAGGAAAAGGCGGTAAAGACGTCAAAGTACGGTACAGCATTGGGCGCAGGGGCATCTTTCCTGTCGTCAATGATTCTCTGTTTGACACGTTCCACTTGGTCGAGATTACTCGAAGAAATTGTTCGCTGCATTTTCAAAGACGATGTGGTCTCCAATATTTGTGCCGATTCAATAACACCTGTGAAGAACAGCCGACAAATGAAGAACATAACTAAGAGTCAACCTAACAAATACATGAGCGTAACAAGATGGTTGACGTTACAGGACAAACACTGGGGTTTCGTGGGCTAAAAACTTACTTAAATCAAAGCCGCAGTTTAAAATTCTGTATTCAGTGTATTGGAATTGATATTCCTTGAAAATAACGCGAGACATACAGAAGAGAATTAGCTACCCTTTCTCGTTGAGGTCGCGTTGATCTCACGAGACTCGCGAATGGGGAATTCTAAAGGGGACTTCTTGCTTAGGTAGACTGCGTCATGTAGTATGCTAAAAATAACTCACAGGGGAATTACCCAATAGCCCGAAAATGGCGTCAATTCTTTATCTTGGACGGTCCACGTGCAGAGCAAATTTCTACAGGAAGGCATTGCAAAATTTGCTAGTTGCGTGCAGAGCATTTTCTACAGTAAACGTTCGTGATTCCGAAGCTCTCAAGCCTCACCAAAAGGAAAGAAGTCTCCCTGACGGTCCTTCATTAAGGGACTTCATGGTCTCACAAGTCCTTGATACTTCCTACGAGCAGTCCACCTCTTCATCAAGTGAATTTGACTCTGTACCTTATCTGAGTAAGACAGATGTGCTTGGAAAAGACAGGAAAGGTGAGAGTATTGATCACTGTTGAACACTTTGGTTTCTGTGCTAAACATGTAGGTACGTATATGAGGGTATATGATTACACAAACAACCACAGCTAAGGCCATGTGCTAAATGCAGTCTTTACCTTGATGTATTAGCAGTAGCGTATGGTAGTATTGTCTCAGTATGTTTGCACCTTGGCACTGATGTGCGTTGTGTGACTGCTCCCCTGCGGGAATGTGGCACCATAGACCGCGGCACTGTATGTAAGTACACTCCCTTGTGTTGTGGTTTTGCAGCTGCTGGCAGAAATATTCTCATAGGACCAATAGCACTGCCTTTGCAGAGTCAACACACACACACACACACACACACACACACACACACACACACACACACACACACACAGAGAGAGAGAGAGAGAGAGAGAGAAAGAGAGATTTACATGTAAACATACCTATGCACATATACACACTTACACCACAGTACGATACCAGCACAATAACAAAAATCTAAAATCAATGTGGTATATTTTGCTGTAAGTGCACACATACATACTTGTAATTTATCACAGCACCTCACAATTGAAGATTATGTGCTAAAATATATGTCATGTTATGATGCATATACAGTGTAACCTCCGATAGTGGACTCTCCCAAATACGGACACGGTATGATAAACCTCTCTACAAAGGACACGACTTACGGTTCCAGTATAATTCCTACAATACATTTGAACCTCCCAAAGAGGAAAACCTCTCTACAAAGGACACGACTTACGGTTCCAGTATACATGATTCCTCCGAAAAAGGACTACCTCTCTACAAAGAACAAATCAGCT
>CAUJGJ010000018.1:27500-30000 GCA_963170055.1 Halisarca cf. caerulea
TACAGTATTTGTATATTGAGATGTGTACATACCCATGCTGTGCTCCTGATACTTGTGTGCACGTGAACAAAATACTGTTTTGTTTTATTCCCTTACACATGTACCTATATTTGTATGCACTCTTTTGTGTTTATGAATGCACACACGCACATACGCATGCACACACCCACACACCCACACCCCACACACACATTCATACACACACACACACACACACAAACACACACACACACACACACATACACACACACGTGCGCGCACACATACACACACACACACACACACACACACACACACACACACACACACCATTAGGTTGATCCTGAAATGAGAGTTCGGTTCACTTCTCCCCATCCTAAAGACTTCCCAGATGAAGTGAGTCAACTGACTCACCCCCACCTGACACCACTCTGCCTCTACAGATTTTTGGTACTTCCTAAAGGATTTGATTGTAATTATCCCATGCCATACTTGCGTGTCTCACTGCGTGTCACATGACCTACCTGCATGTCACATGACCCCACTGCATGTCACATGACCTCACTGCATGTCATATGACCTCACTGCATGTCACATGACCCCACTGCATAGCACATGACTTCATTGAATGTCGAAAGTTCACATCTGTTTCCCCTTTTCAGTTGCTTACGGTGATCCGTGAGAGACATAATGTGTGTAAGAATGTTCACCTTCCTGCTCAAAGTGGGAACAGTGAGGTCCTGGACAGTATGAGGAGAGGGTATACCAGAGAGGCCTATCTTGACCTGGTGGAGAAAGTTAGGGCTATTGTACCAGGTGTGTGTGTGTGTGTGTGTGTGTGTGTGTGTGTGTGTGTGTGTGTGTGTGTGTGTGTGTGAGTGAGTGAGTAAGTTCTTGCGTGCGCATGTGTGTGTGTGTGTGTACATACACATGCATGCATGTGTTTATATGTGCTTCTCTAGTCTGTGTACTATGTACATACTAGTGTTGCCACGATACTCGCGATATATCGTGTATCGCGATATTTCTACAGACGATACGATACATTGAGCATACTTCATGTCATGATACAGGTACCTATCTCTAGTAGGCTGTTCTGAGGAGGCTGCAATGCTGGTTTTTGCTTTTGACCTTTGGCATAGCATTGTTTGTGGTCCCGACACCTCCCACCAATTGATTGATTAAACGAGTTGTTGAGCATAGCAACAGGGCACAGAATGCTAGCTTAGCCTACTTTTAAACTAGTGTCACCATTGCCAGTTTGTATTTGATTACCGGAAGAGGAGATGTCATGCATTGGAAGGTCTCTTATTGAGAAATGTGATTTGCACTTGAACAAGTGATCAGCTAATATTTCTTTCTGATAACTCTGACTCTACCTATTTCACAATATGCTGATATCGTGATGTATCGTGATACATGTCTAGATAGCGAAATATTATTGTGATACACTTTTAGCTGTATCGTGGCAACACTAGTACGCACGTATGCCCCTCTACATCCCTGCTTTACTTATGTACACTCAACATTTGCTGTACATGCATATGTAGGTGTGTACAGTCATACATGCATACATACGTACATGCATACGTAGGTGTGTACAGTCATACATGCATACATACGTACATGCATACGTAGGTGTGTACAGTCATACATGCATACATACGTACATGCATACGTAGGTGTGTACAGTCATACATGCATACATACGTACATGCATATGTAGGTGTGTACAGTCATACATGCATACATACGTACATGCATACATAGGTGTGTACAGTCATACATGCATACATACATACATGCATACATACATACATACATGCATACATACATACATACATGCATACATACATACATACATGCATACATAGGTGTGTACAGTCATACATGCATACAGTCATTCTACTTGTCTGTCTATTTCTCTGAGTCTGTGCTCTTCCCACATCTTCAGGTGTCACTCTCTCCAGTGATTTCATGACTGGGTTTTGCGGGGAGTCTGAAACAGCACACAAGGACACGCTTTCACTGATGGAGACTGTACGCTACGACATTGCCTATCTGTTTGCTTACAGCATGAGACAGGTTTGTAAGTATATACATATGTACGTATGTACATATGTACATTAGTATGTATGTACGTATGTACATTAGTATGTATGTACGTATGTACATTAGTATGTATGTATGTATCACAGTATGTATGTACATATGCACATATGTATGTATGTACATGTACGTATGTATGTATGTATGTGTACATATGTATGTGTGCATATTGGTATGCATTTGCATATATGTGCATATGTGCAGTATTGTAGAGGTTGAGTGTCCCTCTTTTGTATTGTAGAAGACACATGCCTACCACCGACTGAGTGATGATGTTCCTCATGAGGTAAAGCAAAGAAGGTTAAGGGAGTTGATCGACACTCATCAGAGAATAGCGTCTGAAGAAAATTCGGCAAGAATAGGAGAAGAGCATGTGGTTTTAGTGGAGAAGGTGTGTATGTGTGTGTGTGTG
>CAUJGJ010000018.1:35000-40000 GCA_963170055.1 Halisarca cf. caerulea
ACCTTAGTGGACAAGGAGTATTTACCACAAATTGTCTACAGTGCAATTACACTTGCCACGATGACTGTGCTTATAGTAATGATGAAGAGAAGATAAAATGCTGTGCAATGACCAATGGATACTGTACAGTCTGCACAAATAAATGCAAGTGGGATCAGCATCGTAACACCCCCTATCGCTATGAATGGTACGATGCTGTTGAGACCAGAACAAGTGAAGATCTTCAGCGACGCTACAGCCTAGCAACAAGTGGCAAGTCAAAGGTGGAAAGTCTTATGGCATCCCTTGACAATGACTTGAAGAAGATGCGTCAAGTAGTTCTTCAAATGGTCCACCAGACAAAGCAATGCTTGCGCCGTCTCAGTGAAATAGCTCTGAAGCCTAATCCTCTCAGTGAAGTGCAATACATCGACACACTGATCCAGTCGGAAGAGGAACAAGGTAAAACAGGCTTCATAGAAAGAGTCAAGGCTTTGAAGGAACTGCGCAGGGAAGCTGAGCTGATATCAGGCATGAATGCTGTGGAAATAGAAAAGTACATGAAAGCAGATCACAAAACCTTTTTTGAGCAGTTCCAACCTCAATCAGTGCAGCCACCACAGCAGAAGCCAGGACTGGTGCAGAGAGCAATCAACTATTTTGGAGGAGGCAAATGAAATATCATGTCAAAGCTGTTAACCAAGTTCTGCATACTGCAGTACATACATACGTATGAAATGTATTGAAGAACTTGTAACATGTAGTTCATACCATCTATATATAGAGTAGAAATTCCAAGTGTTATATCTAAACTTGCTTGTACTATATTTCCTTTAATATAGTTGCTTGTATAATGTTGAGTGGAATTAATGGTCACATCCTCTATTTCACAAGTTCACTTAGTATTATAGAAGGGCTATTGATGTGCAATATGAAAGAACAATCCAACAGTATAAAATAGTATAATATATTGCATGGGAAGAAAGCTCCCCGCTCCCCCACACACATGCATCTGGCAATCATACATAGGAGGAAGTAAAATGAAACCATGCAGGAGATTACAGTAATTACTATACGTATATGTATACATTTAGATTTAAATTTGAAGGAATGTGTGTGTGTGTGTGAGCAGTGTTGGGGTCGTTACTTTTGAAAAGTAATCTCGTTACATATTACATATTACTATGAAAACTTGTAATGCGTTACAGTTACATATTACTCAATAATAAATGTAACTAGTAATAATATTACAGATTACATTTGCTCCCACAAATTACCTCCAAGTTGCATCCCAGAGACAATTTTAACCAGCCTAAAGGTGAACATTATCTTAGCATGTAGGATCATTGAATGTTAAAATCAAACTGGGCCATTCATGAAACAAATGTAGTACATTTCACAACCAAGACAATATCTGCTGGCATACTGCATATGTAGTGCAGCCCAGAGCACTAATAATGTGACCATCTTACTAGCAATTCTGTGTCGCCCTTGATGACAAAAGCTCTGTTTTCACTTAGCACCATTATTATAGCCACATACTTACTTAGTATCAGAATATAGTAATGCATTACTTTCACTACAGAGCTAATTGTAATATATTACTAGTTGCAAGAGAGGTATTTAGTTATATTACTTAATCCCTGCAAAAGTAATAATATTACATAATATATTACTTTCAATTGGTATTTAGTTACCCCCAACACTGGTGTGAGTGTGTGTGAGTGTGTGTGTGTGTGTGTGTGTGTGTGTGTGTGTGTGTGTGTGTGTGTGTGTGTGTGTGTGTGTGTGTGTGTGTGTGTGTGTGTGCATGTGTCTGCTTGTGTGTGTGTGTATACATGAATACGTTGGTGCATGCATGTGTACATATGTGTGTGTGTGTGCATGTGTGTGTGTGAGTGTGCATGTGTGTGTGTGTGTGTGCTTGCATGTGTTTATAATTACATGTCCACATCTTAAAAGTTCAGCAGATGTCATGTACCTGTGTGTGTGTGGTCATGATGCATGGGCATCATATTAGGCTAATATATAGGTATGGGAGGTGTTAGATAGCAATTGTTTGATTCTGTGTGTATATCTCTCTATTAGGCATGTGAGTGCTTATGGGAGAATGTACATGTACACAACTATATTATTATGTATTACAGTGAAATCTCTAATCGGACACTCAACAGGACATTAAAAAAGGTGTTGGATTAGGAGGTTGTCGGTTTACGGGCGATGGTCAGATTTGAGAGAATATGTCAGATGATTACAAATTAAGATATTGGATTACAAAGGTTTCATTGTATTATGCAGTGGAGAACATTCTTAAGAGAAAATTCTGCTTGTAACATAATGTAGGTCCTAGCCCTGTATCCTGATAAGAACTTCTGACAACAACGTTTGACTGTATTATATGCAGTAAATTCAAAACCTCCATTATAAGGACGCCATTGGAACCACATGCAGTATAAGTTGCATATATATATGCTCTATAGTGAGGTGTCCTCAATTCAGAGGGTTTGATTGTACATGCATGCCAACAAGAGGGAATTCAAATTGGGCAGAGCATTGTTGTCTTTTTGAAGGAGATGCATGGCTGCACTTCAGAGGTGGCCTTTACACTTTACACAGTATTGCATGGTATACAGTGCTGTACATATTAATCAGTGATGACATATTTGTGCTCTCACATGAAACAAATATATCGAGATCACCTAGCTCCTATATTTGATTCTATATGCCATAGATATTCTATATACTATGTATGTGGGTACGGAGTATAGAATGTCTATGATTCTACACTCCACATTACAAGAGGCTTAGGGTCAGGGTCGGGGTCAGGGTCAGGATCAGGGTCGGGGTCAGGGTCAGGGTCAGGGTCAGGGTCAGGGTCGGGGTCAGGGTCAGAGGTCAGGGTCAGGATCAGGGTCGGGGTCAGGGTCAGGGTCAGGGGTCAGGGTCAGGGGTCAGGGTCGGGGTCAGGGTCAGAGGTCAGGGTGTCATTATTTATACTGGGGAGCCTTTAACCATTGGCTATTCTTACAGGCGCCCAGTCAGAGACAACACAAGAGCATCCTATTTTCTTTGAAGGGTATATAGCCTTTACAAAACTCATTGTGCTGTCTATAACTGGATGTATTGCTCACAATTGTGACCTCACAACTTTCTGATCATTGTCAATAATTCAACAAATTCACATACATACACATTGGCTCACATAATATATGTTTCCAACACTACTAAGCATGCATTTTGCACATTTTGAGTGATTACTTGGCAATGCATGACTCATGTATATATATGTTTATATTCATTGCACTACACGCACCCAATGTATTGTATCTGTATATTACATGCAAATAATTATTATAAGCAGGCCTGTAGCCAGGTTGAAATATGGGGGGCCTTCTGGACCAAAGTGGAACTCTTTGCTGCGTAAATGGCCATTGTGGTTGATTATGTTTTGCTGGACGGACAATCTGAGATTGAAGTATTTGGATACTAGCTTTATTTCAGGGATTGATGGAGTATATAGATAAATCTAAAAAGTACTAGTTATAGTAAGTTCTCATGAAATAAGGCTAGATTGTCTGTTTTATTTTCAGTTTTGTTAGACAGGTGGAACTGGCTTCTAAGTGTGGGGGGGGGGGGGTGCCTCCGCACCTCCCGAACCCCCCCTGGCTACGGGTCTGTATAAGTAAAACTGAATGTATTGTTTGTATGTAATTCCTAAGAACATGTAAAAAGGTATGCCTACTACTGAGCTGCATATTATATACATAGGGTGATCCTATATTCTGCACACAGAATTCAATCCATACACGATTCAATGCAGCAGTTTGTGATGATTGGCCCACCACAGGTCAACTTGTAGGGCTGCGTGGGGTGGTGCTTGCTGGGAAGCCATAGTAGCAACTTTACCCAGAATGAGTTGTGTACTATAATATAGCTGAGGATCTCCAGGAATCCTGACCGCAGCAATAACAGTTATGGGTTTCGGGGAAATACTAGGTGAAGTTGAATCTGTTAGCGGTTACATAGTAATATTATTATATGCTGTAAAGTTCAGCAGAATGTGATAAACCCTCAATTGAGTGAGTGTACATCCCATATAATTATAGAGTAAAACCTGTGGCAAATAGGACTAGCATATTTGTGGCTGGCAGAATAGCAAGGTTGGTGAAAGTCATGCACACATGAACACATGCACACACACACACACACACACACACACACACACACACACACACACACACTCACACACACACACACACACACACACATGTACATACACATACACACCCACACCCACACCTACACACACACACACACACACACACACACACACACACACACACACACACTCACACACACACACACACACACACACATGTACATACACATACACCCACACACCCACACCTACCCACACACACACACACACACACACACACACACACACACAAACACACACACACACACACACACACACACACACACACACACAAACACACACATACACACACACATACACACACACTTGAATTGATTCATGATGAATGGAGCAGACAGTACAATGTCATATATATATGCACATTATTATTATAGTAAACACAATTAAAGACTCCAATTATATTACTATTACACTGTATAAAATAATATATAGACTTACTAAGTAGTCACTATACAAACAAAGACTGTTCTACAAACATCATACAATCATGCAATGTTCTACTCTGTCTGATTTACTGTATATAACACTTATGCTATTCCTACTAATGTTGAATCACAGCTGCCCCTATTTAGGTTAGAACTGCTCAAAAAAGGTTTTGTGGTCTGCTTTCATGTACTTGTCTATTTTCATATCATTCATGTCCAATATCAGCTCAGCTTCCCTGTGCAATTCCTTCAAAGCATTGAATTTCGATGAAGCCTGGTCTACGTTGCTCCTGTTCTGACTGGACCAGTGCGTCGATGTATTGCACTTCATGGAGAGCATTAGGCTTCAGAGCTATTTCACCGAGACATTGCAAGCA
>CAUJGJ010000019.1:0-2500 GCA_963170055.1 Halisarca cf. caerulea
TTCCCCAGAAGATGTCTTGCTGCACCCAAGAGGGGTGGTCACAGACGAAACCTAGCCTCAATAATCAATCAAGCTGTTATGGATGAGGCAGATCCTATCACACCACCAGAGAGAGAACACCCAAAGCGTGGTATTGCATCCAATAACCTAGCTGCCAGAGTATCCGCCAAACTTGAAGAGGGAGATTTTAGGGGTGCAGTGTGTTTGGCAAGTTCAGCAGAATCAGTATGTTCCCCTAATGAAAGATCCCTGAGCTTGCTGAAGGAGAAGCATCCCCCGGCACACTCGGATGCCACATTTCCACCACCTCCGTCGTCCCAGGTCTCCCCGACAGTTAACTCATCCGATGTCAGAAAGGCAGTCATGTCTTTCCCTGCTGGATCCGCTGGGGGCCCTGATGGACTGCGTCCACAGCATCTTAAGGACCTGATCTCCCCTACGCTAGGGGAGGTAGGTGTCTCCTTTGCTGAGGCCCTAGCTTCTTTTGTCACCTTGGTGATTTCAGGTAATGTTCCTCAACCTGTTGCCCCATTTTTCTTTGGAGCCAGCTTGTTATAGGACTCAACAAACCTGACAGAGGTACTCGGCCTATAGCAATCGGATGCACTCTCCGTCGATTGGCAGCCAAATGTCTTGGGAACTATGTTTTTGAAGAAATGGGGTCCCTGTTGTTCCCCTTGCAGCTGGGTTACGGTACTAGGATGGGGGCAGAGGGTGCAGTCCATGCAGCCAGAGCCTACCTCTCCCAACTACAACCGGGTAACCTGTTATTAAAGTTGGACTTTCGTAATGCCTTCAACTCCATTAGAAGGGACGTTATTCTCAAGGAGGTTCTAGCAAAGGCTCCGAGTGTGTACCTCCTGGCATTTTCCGCCTACAGGTTCCCATCTTTACTGTTTTATGGAAGTAACACCATCATGTCAGCGGAGGGGGTGCAACAAGGGGATCCCCTGGGGCCACTCCTTTTCTGCCTTGGGATCCATGACCTCATCTCTTCTTTGGGATCACAATTCAGAGTTTTTTATCTCAATGATGGGACTCTGGGTGGTTCTCTGGATGAGATCTGCTCGGACTTGGCTTTCATTGAAAGCAAGGCTCAACTCCTTGGCCTGGTCTTGAACCACGCCAAGTCAGAAGTGATCTGTGCGGATAAGGATGTCGAGTCTTCCATTCTGTCCGCCTTCCCCACACTTCACCCTACTGACCCCAGCCATGCAGTTCTCCTTGGATCACCAATTGGAGGCATGGAAGCTACTGAAGACATCCTCTCAACCAAGATCACTGATTTGCAGAGGTTGGGTGAGCGGTTACTTCTACTTGAGGCTCATGATTCACTGTGTTTACTCCGGAGTGCGTTTTCCATCCCAAAGCTCATGTACGTCCTTAGGACTGCTCCTTGCTTTCTGTCACCCTTGCTAGCCAGCTTTGACCGTCTTCAGTGTTCGCTGTTAGAGTCAATCTGTAACATTCAGATGAGTGATTTTAGCTGGCAGCAGGCTTTCCTACCCATCAACAGTGGAGGCTTGGGAAATAGGAGTGCTGTTATGCTGGCACCGTCAGCCTATTTGGCTTCAGCTGCTGGCAGTGCTTCCATTTCTCAGGCCATTTTGCCTACAACCGTGGACCCTTTTCTGCCAACTATCCAGACCCAGGCACTGGTCGAATGGAAAAAACTTGTGGGCCAATCTGTTGAGCCCCCCACAGGACTTTTGGCTTCCAAACAGAGAGCCTGGGACTCTCTAGTCATCAAGGGCTCCTTCTCGGCACTACTCCAACAGCAGGTGGCCAATCCCAGGGATCGGGCACGTTTGCAGGCTTGCAGCCAGAAGGAATCCGGTGCTTGGCTCACCGCCCCACCAATCAGCAGCCTTGGTCTCCGGATGTGCAATGCGACCATTCGTGTTGCCACTGGTTTACGGCTGGGTGTGTGCATTTGTGCCCCCCATGACTGCACACACTGTGGGGGAAGGGTGGATGAAGATGGGCTGCATGGATTGAGTTGCCGCAGAAGCGTAGGGAGATTGCCCCGTCATAGCCAGCTAAACACCATCATCAAACAGTCCCTCGCCAGAGCTAATATTCCTTCTGTTTTAGAACCGCAGGGACTGTCCCGTTCGGATGGCAAACGCCCTGACGGGATGACCATTACACCATGGGCCCAGGGTCGTCTCCTTATTTGGGATGCCACATGCTGGGACTCCTTTGCGGTATCTAATCTCCAGCTTGCCATGTCAGGTCCTGGACGGGTGGCAGACCTGGCTGCGAGGAGGAAGAAGGATACCTACCGAGAGATGGCACAAATCCATGATTTTGTCCCCATTGCTGTGGAGACATCAGGGGCTTTTTGTGTGGACGCAATCACCTTCCTTCACCAATTAGCATCACGTTTGCAACTAGAATCAAAGGACCCTCTAGAGTACCTAAAATTATGTCAACAAATCAGTGTGTGCATACAAAACTTTAATTGTGCATCCATTTTAGGTTGTTGTACTTTGGTTAG
>CAUJGJ010000019.1:7500-12500 GCA_963170055.1 Halisarca cf. caerulea
TTACACGTACTTGTACGATTTAGCCAAATCAAGGCTGAATGGTAGTAGGTTGGAGAGGTCATTGATGGTGATCACACTGACATAGGGGTTGGATGGGTTACCGTCATTTTGACTGGTGCCACTACTACCAGTGCTGGTTCGGGAGGGCTGTGAAGGATATTATATATAAACATAAACTAAGTAGCAATACAAAATGAACACATTCCTCAGAATTAGTTACACTAGACCAGTACAAATGACAAGAGAAAGGAATTAAAGCAGCTCTAATATACCACTTCAGGGTCCTGGCTCTTTATCCAGGTAATTTTACTTCGAGGGAATGAGGGGGAGGGAGGCCTTGATTGAAGGAAACTAACAGTTAATATAATAAGGAGCCAGCAATTAGATAAAAATCTACTATGACAGATCATTTCAAAGTTACTGGATTTCCAATGATGCTTTGAGGTGCTTTTGTATGTGTATGCACACATTCATGTACGTATGATGATAATCATCACACAGGGCTCATTCACAAATACCGTATGCGGTTATATTCGCGGATTGGAAGCCATCTGTGAAAGTCTACAACTGCGAAAATTTAGATCAGGCTCTTGTGCAATGGCAAAAACATGGCCGTCCACAAATATAAAGAAGTGAAATCACCAAAAGCCAAAACCCGTCAAACATACAACCTGCAAAAATTAAGCATATACGGTAGTACAGTAAAACCTGTCTTAAAGACCACTCGCATATAAGGACCACCTGTCTATAGAGACCACTGTAGGCTGGTTCATTACCCACTTCAGTTGTACTAAAGCACCTCCATACAAGGACCACCTGTTTACAGAGACTACAACTTCTTGGTCCTGCTAATGGTTGTTATAGACAGGTTTTACTGTAGTTTGTACTACTGTATGTACTCCACGTACTCTTGTACAGTACATACACACACATGTATGTACGTAACATTACGTATGTTCTGCAACCTTTCAAAAGGACACTGTGTGAGATGTTGGAAACACACCAGGGGTCTCCCAAGACAAAAAAAGGAAGAACCTTGCAAGTACTGCACCATAATAGCATACTGGACTTTAATAGTGCGTTTTATTCATTGCAAATTGTGGGAAACACTATTAATGAGTAAATTTATATTTATTAAATACTATAATAGACAACGTTCAATTCACAATCAATCCACCACGACACATAATGTTTGCCAGTGGCTTGAGGCATGTCAACATTAATTTGGAATACAATATTCATTTAACATTTCAAATCGCAAATACTAACCCATGGAACTGCTGTGAAAACTCTCTAATCTGACACTCAATGGGGTTTGAAAAAAGTGGCAGATTAGGAGGTTGTTGGATGACATAGTGACTATTGCCATACATTTATATGGTGACTGTACCTCATAAGATGGTCGGATTAGAGAGAATGTCGGATTACAGAGGTTCACCGTACACAGTATACAGTATGTACAGTGTATTCAGAAGGACATTCACTTTTTATCTACTGTACCTTTTCCTTCACAACGAATGGCATTATACTGGTGTGCTGTTGGGGCTTGCTGGACCCAAGACCGAGGGTTGTGTGGATGGATGGTACCTGAGGAGAAGACGATGTTCTCCCAGGGATGGACTGACGGAAGGCTGGACCGCGAGATGCTATTTTGACAGATTTTAGTGTTGTCACTTCTGACATGGACCTATACATATGCAGGTGATAGGCAGGGGGAGTGTGTGAGTGTGTGAGTGTGTGTGTGTGTGTGTGTGTGTGTGTGTGTGTGTGTGTGTGTGTGTGTGTGTGTGTGTGCATGTGCGTGTGTGCTTGTGTGTGTGTGTGTGTGTGTGTGTGTGTGTGTGTGTGCGTGTGTGTGTGTGTGTGTGTGTGCTTGTGTGTGCATGTGCGTGTGTGCGTGTGTGTGTGTGTGTGTGTGTGTGTGTGTGTGTGTGTGTGTGTGTGTGTGTGTAGGTGTGTGTGTGGGGGTAGGTGTGTGTGTGTGTGTGCGTGTGTGTGTGTGTGTGTGTGTGCACGCGCGTGTGTGTACACGTGTGTGGATGAACATATAAACAAACATATCATATGTACATGTATATGCATAATATGTGCATAAAACACTACATAGTACATGCTGTACACATTCAATCTTCCATACATGCATACAGCAAGTACGTATGTGGACAAATAAGCTTACGATAGAACCCATGTCTATGTGTGTACATACTGTACATATGTATGTACATACTCACTGTGTAGGTAGGTATATGTGTATTCACTACAAACATATGAACACACAGTGTACATAAGCACATGGGTACAATGAAACCTCTTTAATCCGACACTCATTGGGGTTTGAAAAAGTGTCAGATTAGGAGGTTGTGTGATTTCGGAGTGACTCTTACCATACTTTAGTATGGTGACGGTACCTCATAAGATGGTCAGATTAGAGAAAATGTTGGATTACACAGGTTTCACAGTAGTGTGTACATATGTACAGTACATGCTCATTATTAGGCATGAGCCAATTATGCGCACATAATTTCATGAATAATAGGCACCTCTGTGAATCAGGAATAATTTGCAAATAATAGGGAACATTCTAAAATTTGTAGCACAAAATGGCCAATCAGGCCAACATGGAGCGTGTTTCCTTCCCCTTTAAATGGCTGTTTCATTTAACAGTAGGAACTATTCCTTTAAGAATGTGTAAGACCACACAATTCATGCTGCAGTGAGTATAAATAATGTTGAGTCTTCTGTCTAAGTTGTCACAAACATGATTCTTTACAAGTGGGAAACTTTACCGGTAAAGCTACAGTACATAGAACGTCATCTAAGGAAGGCATTGGAGCTGAATAATAGGGTGTGCATTTGAGAATAATAGGTGGAGTTTGGACGAAAAATTGAATAAAATAATATAGGTGGTATTTGGTGAATAATTGGCTCATGCCTATTCATCATGTACAGTATGTACATACTCACTGTGAACACACATATACGTACTCACTGTGAACACACATATGTACGTACTCCCTGTGAACACACATATGTACGTACTCACTGTGAACACACATATGTATGTACTCACTGTGAACACACATATGTACGTACTCACTGTGAACACACATATGTACGTACTCACTGTGAACACACATATGTACGTACTCACTGTGAACACACATATGTACATATTCACTATGAACACACAGTATGTACAGTATGTACTTACTTTGGTGTCTTTTTCTGGCTCTCTGCAGACACAAGAGCCAAATTTGGTGGCCTCACAAACACAACCAAGAGTCCTACGATCATTGGATGACACAATTACATGATAGGTGGCAATGAATGAATGTTCTCATTTGAACATGTAGAGTTTGAAACAAATACATGTACACACAACAGCGGCTGAACCTCATGACGAAGAGTGCATCACACAAGAAGTACGTAGGTATAGAGTCACACACCCAACATGTGGTGTCAGATTACTGAAGTTTCACTTAAAGTGAACCCTCTCTAGTCTGACACTCAATGGGGCTCGAACAAAACACTGGATTATGAGGTTGTTGGATCATGGAGTGACTCCAGCATACAGTGAGACCTATCCAACCTGATGCTCAATTGGACTGGGAAAAGTGACAGATTAGGATGTTGTCGGATTGCGGAGTGACTAGTAGCATACTTTAATATAGTGACTGTACCTCGTGAGATGGACAGATAAGAATGTTGGATTATTGAGGTGTTGAAACACAGGGATTTCACTGTAGCTAGATTAGGCAGACTGATAGAGCGATAGGACATGGGCCAAAAGGCAGTGGGTAGGGAGGGACACAAGCATACTGGAAGACACCTGACAGACACAAACACTCAGACAGAACACAACCACAAACCATAGAACTTGTTAGACACACTAGCAGTGTGGAAATCAATGCAGCATAACATTATGTACTACATGCACACGTACGTACGTTTATACTGTACGTATGTACGTACATCAATTAAAGAATAGACACACACATGTACTGTACATACGTATGTACAGTAAAACCTCTGTAACTGGACACTTTTATAATCTGCCATTGTCTCTACTCCGGCCATCTTATGAGGTACAGTCACCATATAAAAGTATGGTGATAGTCACTCCGTAATTCGACAACCTCCTAATCAGACACTTTTTCAAACCCCAGTGAGTGTCGGGTTAGAGAGGCCTCACTGTATCGCGCATACGGCACTGATTCCAACTGCATACGTAAATGTACTTACCGTTTCCACAAAACCGAGCACCATTGGTCCTTGGAAAGGGAATGTACTCATCAGCAAACGTTGAGATACCGTAAGACTCCTTTCTCTTGCCATATTGGTTCAAGGGAGATGGATACGACACACTAACCTTGGGCATATCAGCCTTGTACTGGACGGATGAAGAACATGTGTGTAGCAGAGGCAGTGGTATCATTAATGTGTGTGTGTGGTATGTGTGAGTGTGTGTGTGTGTGTGTGTGTGTGTGTGTGTGTGTGTGTGTGTGTGTGTGTGTGTGTGTGTGTGTGTGTGTGTGTGTGTGTGTGTGTGTGTGTGTGTGTGTGGCGTGTGTGTGTGTGTGTGTGTGCATGTCCATGTGTGTGTGTGTGTGTGTGTGTGTGTGTGTGTGTGTGTGTGTGTGTGTGTGTGTGTGTGTGTGTGTGTGTATGTGTGCATGTCCATGTGTGTGTGTGTGTGTCCATGTGTGTGTGTGTCCACGTCATGTTGTGTGTGTTACATGCACACATGCATGATGCTTGTACAATATTTCAAGACCTGAGACAGCACACTATGTACATCCATACAAACTCAGTCTTACTACACACACAGCCAAGATGTGTTTGCAGTACAAAATATCAACACTGTCATTTAAAATTTCTCATGGTTGCTAGTGGCGACTGCTCACCTGTAGTGTGTCGATGAGGCCAGAGAGTTTCCGCAGACAAAGTTGAAGACAAGGTTTGTTCTCCTTGACAGAAGCATTGGCAACTTCGGTAAGAGA
>CAUJGJ010000019.1:20000-30000 GCA_963170055.1 Halisarca cf. caerulea
TATGTATGTCTAGTATGGCCCAGACCATAGACGCACAATGCCCAGACTTAGTCTGGCACTGGTCTTGTGCAACAGACCCCATCCCAACCCTTCTCAGTGTGGGGTCTGGCACAGCCAATCCTTTCTGCCTATATATTACATCATAAAATATGGAGGAAAGGGTACACAGCTACAATAGACTAACCCAGACCACTACTGTCTCTTTCATTTAGTGACTACTGTGATGCTTGCTGGTGATGTCATAGTCACTGAAATGGGAGTCGAAATAGCACCCTGGCCCTAGGCTAGGCAAAACTACACAAGTGAAGGACCTAGTGTAAAACTAGTCTCGCATAGCCAGACACTCAACTTGGCTCCTTGAACTTTTCAAAATTATGCCGCGTACAGAAGTATCAAAGTGGTTTGGTCTGGCTACATGAGACTAATGTGAAACAAGAACACTTACACTGCGAGTGCTGCATTGGTTCCAGTTCTATTCAGTGCAAACGTATGTGCCTACAGTAGATAATAAAGATCTCAGTCAGTTTAGTTCAATAATTTCACTGCAGCTTTGCATTGGCCTGTTGTTTATCCCTGTATGACTTGCATCATAGCAAAGCAACATGAACGTATTCGCAACAGGAGGATGACAAGTGAGGTCACTGATTCCTTACTGCGTAATCCGGATAGTGCAATTCAAGAAGATCTTGTGGAGACTGTGGCTTCTGAAATCCCTCTTCAACAGCAACACTTGTTGGATCCATCCTACAGTCACAAGAAAACCACTAAAGCGTAAGCGAATAATTACAGTCAGCAAATAACCTCCATAATTGCAGACTTTACAATTAAAATAAGAGAAATGCACAGACCTACACTCACGCTGACAGTTGTAATAACGACAAGTATGTGCTATAAATTAAAGTTTATGATTGAATGTTCGCCATTTCTTCATGTGAGCCCTTAGATTGCGCAATTAGATATGCTCTGTGACGTAACTCACGTGACCATATTTACATCCGTTCACTCCCTGAGAAGAAACCATTTTGATTTTCAACGAACGAGAATGGCCATGAACGTTCACCAGAAACCAGCAGAGCAACAGGGACAATGTCCCCCGTACATGCAAAGTCCTGCCCCACCCTCTTATCCGCCACAGGTGAGTGTGTTTTCGGTTCGGTTAAATGATGTGGGAATTATCTTTCTGTCGTGTCCCACCCTTCATTTCATCCTTAAATCTCCTTTGGGACAAACCAATCGAGTCTTACGTGTGAAGCCGTCCGTCATTGAACAATACCCCGTATTTTGTGTTGATAACTCGTCGGTCAAACGATACTCTGGATAATATTGCACACTCAACCTAGGCGCAATGCCTCAGAGTTATGGCTTAGCGTTCGGCGGTACAGGGCATTAGTTCTGAGATTGCTTCACCTTCCCCTGTGGAGTGTGTCAGTGGAATTGTCATCAGACCAGAACGAGGGGCGATTGACTCTACTCTTGTACTTAGACCATCACACAGATGCCAGGGCGGTATGAAATGGCATCTATGTGACCGTTGGAAGACTGTGGTGATTCGTGGCAATGCTGTTCTGTTGACCCGTATATATTCCAGCCCTATGTATGTTTGGCTGTAGTCTCTCTATACTACCTGGTTATGTGCTATAGAGTCTTGGATTTGACTACAGAAGTCCCACATTTTGTATCAAATCTCACCATTATTCTCTAAATGTCACACAGCAATTCTGGTGATGAGAGAAATACCTTGAGAAATACGTATGTTCGTACGTACATATCTAAGAAAGCCGCCCACATGCGCTCAGTCTCACCATAGATACTCAAACCTATGGTCTCACAAAATATCCTGCAGTTTGAAAAGTAGAGATGTGTGTTTTTGTTGAAATCTGTGTCATTTGTATCATCTGGCTGATACGTTGGAGTTCTTTCAATTGTCCATGAGTGGAAGTGTTTTGTGCTTTTGTATACGTACGTATGTACATACGTATGTGTACATGTACCATGCATATATAATGTACGTAGGTGTGTGTGTGTGTGTGTGTGTGTGTGTGTGTGTGTGTGTGCATGCATGTGTGCGTGCGTGTGTGTGGTGTACAAACCTACATACTGTCAAATTACATTCACATATATCATATAGTGCTAAATTTTCAAGGAGCTCAATTTTCTCAGTTGGCCACTTTTGAAATGTTTGTGGAAATAAATTTCGTAGGTCTGTCCTTCCACTGCTATGTACATACGTACCTACCAAGTGGTGTGCAAATTGCGTGCTCCAGCACTCATCCTCGGAAGATGTGAAAGTTGAGCTCCTCAGAAATTTAGTGCTATACGGTATCTTATCTTATGGTATTTAATATAATATTATATTGATTCACTGTTGTTTGAAGTAAGAAGTACATACATCTATTAGACTTTGTTTATTCCTAACTTTGTTCTCTTCATAAATATTTTGTAATTGTTCAGTTTGTTTATCATTGCTGATTGTAATCCTGCTCAGGTAGTACTGAGTACACCCCTTTATCCCACTTTACTATAGCATTGAGGATAACACCACTGGTATGTACGTATGTATGTAAGTACTTCTGGTATGCAGGGTTCTAGCTAAAGCAGGGTAGCAGGGCAGTACCACCCTGCTTTCATTCTCCCCCACCCTGTAAGGAATCAACTGTCTATTTTACTGCGATATTGTGTAATATTGTAGCCACTTGCTTGAAATCATGGGGGATTACAAGCATACATCCACCACTTTTGTGCATGGATTAGTTAATTTTGCTTTACATTGACTTGGATAAAAAATTGTGGCGGATTGTGACAAGAATTTATTCTACTACAATCACTGACTGATGCTATACCCCCCCTGCTATAGTGAAATTCTGGCTAGAACACTGGTATGTACGTGTGTACCAACTTAAGTACTTGTAATAGAAAGTACGTACAGTATGTATGTACGTACTTGCAGTTTTACCTTTGATAGTACTAGCCATGTTTGACTATACAGTGAAATCTCTTTAATTAGAACCTTAATTTTCCGGTAAAGAAGTTCTAATTATCCATAAGTTCTAATTAACCAGCCACATATGTACTCCCTACATTAGGAACCGTACATTCATCAATGTTTGAATTAAGCCAGATATTCTAATTAGCATGGTTCTAATTGTCGAGATTTTACTGTATTGACTTGAGTGTGTGTCTGTAGTTAGTGTATTTTCTGTGCTTGAGATACGTATTGTTCTTACTTGTACGTACAATAGTCCAGTGAAGAACACAAACACAATGTTATCTCTACCTTTCTACCGCTGAAACCTTTGTAATCCAATATTCTCTCTAATCCGACCATCTTATGAGGTTCAATCACCATATTAAAGTATGCTAATAGTCACTCCGTAATCTGACACTTCTTCATATCCCATTGAGTGTTGGATTAGAGAGGTTGTTGTAAGTTGTTGTTATATGTATGTACGTATGTACATGTACGTATGTATTGTTTATCAGTGGTTACTATTTATTGTTATTGTTTGCTATTATTGTTGTTTGATGTACTGTACGTAGGTATGTACGTAGTTTCTCTTCCCCTGCAGTATGGACAGGTTCCTGGTCAAGTGCAGTATACCCCACAAGCTGGCGTTGCTTACCAGCAACAACCAGGTGTTACGTACCAACCCATGGTGACCACCGTGGTGCCTGCTCAGATTCCCATTACCAATGTTCCGACGACTAAAATGCCAATTTTTTCCCTCATCACATCCTTTATTGTGACAATGGTGTTCTTCTATTGGCTGCCTGGGTTCATTTGCCTCATACCAGCTATCATACTTGGAGTTGCTGTAAGTTTTGCGTCAATCAGACATCTTGTACATACGTATGTACGTACATATGTATGAATGCATACACATATGTATACATACTTACCTGCATATGTTTGTAGTAGCTTTATACGTATGTACGCATGTACATTTTGTGTTTGTAATTCTCTGGAGTAGATTGGAGTACAGAATTTCTGAGTCATTTTACAATTTCCTTGTAAATAGAATGTACGTACATACGTAGCTTTCTCTGAATGTTCGTACGTACATATTTAGTAGAACTTTCAACCTGTTCACTAGAAGAGCCTGACAGATTTGTGTGTGCATGGACATTTCATGGCATTCATAGTGGTTGGATGTTCGTACGGTACATACATACGTACATACGTACTTACACATCATGGATGGGATATACGTAATTAGCTATGGGGCAGTTTTTCATGTGTTACAGTACATACTTACATACTTGTATGTATTATATGTACGTACGTATGTATGTACAGTATGTCTGGTATGTACGTACATACGTACTTGTATGTCCTCTATGTACGTACATACGTATGTATGTAGACACATACATACGTACATTACAGTACAGTGTAAACTCTATAATCCCACACTACGTATATAGTGTCACTATTATTGCACCACACACAACGGCATCTAATCATTGCACCACATACAAGGGCATCTAAGGCACGATGTGTATTCAGTGGTGGGAAGTACTGGCAGTACCCTAATATCAATTTGTGGTATTGGGGAATTTTCAAGCACAGAATGTAATCTGAGGTGACCTCACCTCCACTTCATTCTTGTACATACGTACATATGCACTTATATCATGATTTGCTTTCCTGTACAAGTCCATATGCTCATGTGTACAGGTTGTTGGTATGTGTGTAGGTTCAGTGAATTCACATTAATCTGCTATCATTTTATCTCCCTAATCATTTCATCCTCAATTAGTTTGGTGTGTGAATTGTGGAAGGGGCTGTTCTGACTCTGATAATCTAGCAAAGCTTGCCTTAATAGACGCTGCCTTGTTGGTTTGTATTTCTGAATACATAGTTTATCCAGGTTTGGTGAACAGTAGTCTGGACAGCCCGTCATGTGTACAGCCTCTATAGAATGTTCAGTATGTACGTAGTTTTACCAAAAATGTACTGTATGTATGTACACACACATAACATATGTATACAGATAATACATAAATGTAATTGCTTTCATTTTCTGTCTCTGTTTTCTCTTTCTCTGTGTATGCTACTTCACACTGGTTGGCACACACGTGAACACACACACAGGCTATGCACAAGAAGGAGAACAATGACTTGGTGAATGCAAGAAAGCTGAGCATCCTCAGCTTCACTCTGACCATTGTTCACATCATCACCTTCCCCATCCTTGTCTTTGCTGCTGTGTTTGGTGGCGTGTACGGCTCCATCTGTGCACCCCGCCGCTACTACTACTACTACTACTACAACAGCTGTTAAAACTACACTGTGTGCCTGGTACACCTTGTGATCAAGTGGATTTCAGCTGCTGTCTGTCTCTACGTACATCAAATAACACTCTTCAGCAAAAATTGTATGTAAAAACATTTTCCCAATTGCGTAATGCATGTAAAATTGTTGCTTTTGCAGTATATTTAACCTTTGCGATATTATTATGTATTATCTTGCATGTAATTATAGTGGTAGTAGAATCTTGTATTAAAGTAATAGTGAAAGATTCTTGTAATGATTGTATTCAGATGTGCACATTATTATGTTATTTCATGGAACGTTTTGCACGTACAGTGGGATCTGGTTTATCCCACAACATCTGTTCCCCATGAATTAGTCCAGCCAGCTGTGACCCATGTTTATACGTAAGCGCAGACGGCGGGAAAGGGTTACAGCTGGCTCATGCATAGATAAGTTACGTATGTATATAGATTAGCTATGACTGGCTGGGCTACCCGTGAATGTGAGGGATAAATAAGGTGTTGGATAAACCAAGTGTCAGATAAACCAGTTAGAATTGTGTAGTTTAGTGATGGGGATTCACAGCCGAGGATAAACCAGTGTCAGATAAGTCGGATGTGACTGTACTTTGAAGTGGATAACAAATTCAGAGAGCCATTGATGGCTTAGTGGCTGGCAAGGGTTGTACTGGCTGCTGAGGTCATGCAGGAAAAAAAGGAATATAATCCTTTTCCTCAGTGACTGTCAGTTGCAATATCCCTGTACAAAGAATCGTGTATGGGGGGGGGGGGGGGGGGGGGGAGCTTTGGGTCTCATGGCTGCATGGTCTCCCAACTTCAACCAGTGTCTTCTCAACATACTTGAGAATGAGTCCCTCAATGAACTGATGACCTGTGGACCTCTAAAGGTGGGTTTCTCGATTTTTTCTTCATATTGCAATTGCAGAAGTACTGTAATGCTGTGAATATATAGTCCCCTGCCATGAGCTTTGTCCCTCGACCATGGTATCAATACTAAACCCTAACCCCATTTGAAATCCCTCATATTGACAATACAATACATTTAGTTTTCTAAATTAAGGACTTCCATATACAGAACATTTAGGGCACTGTTGTTCTAAAGGTATTCTTCACATGCAGAGGTTATCAGTACAGCGTCCTAGTGCAATCATGGACACTACTATATGTTACGTAGTATATAGCATCTATCGTAGCATCTTCCAACGTCCGAATGCCAACATCAACAGCATTGATGTTGCAACCAGTGAGGGCAGGATCAACACAGACAATTTTGTACATAGTATGATGCTGTACTTTGGTTATTTCAATTAATTTATTCTCCCATTGTGCAATCATAGACACTCTAAACTGTATACGTAGTTTAGAGTGTCTATGGTGCAATCATAGACACTATAATATACGTAGTATATTATAGTGTCTATGGTGTAATGACCGTACAAAATAATTTATTAAAGTGACTCCGTTTTTCGCCGTATATTGTCATGATATTCGTTCACTAAGGAGTCCACGGAACATTTCGGACAGTTATTTCAGGGCAAAGAAGAACATTCAGACGACTTTCTTGACCAAGTATGTACCTCTAAATCGCGGACTATACATTTATGCTGTTCTATTTGTGGGGTAGATTATAACATAGAAACTGTTCTCATTGAATGCGATTCCTTGAGGGCTTCATATCTCGTGACGCTTCAAATCGGTGTATTTAGGCTGGGCTTAGCCTAGTAACTTTTCCAATGAAAAGAATAAGCAGTATACTCAATTTTATTTGTGTTTAACCAGTTTTTACTTGTCTGAAGTGTAATTTAACTCACGAAGAATAGTTTAGTAATAGTGACCAGGGGCGAATTGTTTACTTGGACACCGGAAGACGATTGCGACTACCGCCTTTTGCTCTCGGCAGTCCTTCCAGACTCGCTCCTTACTAGCTATGTCACAAATATCTGTTCATTTATCGTCGTAAATCTTTATATGCGACAATGTGTTTTCCTTTCAGGGTTGGTTAGAGCATAGGTTACGTATGGTAGAGGGCCCTAATTCCGAACAGTTGTTAATTCCGAACAGGGTATCTCCTAGCCGACACAGAAAGATCTAAGTTTTATTCTTCTACAGCTGTTATGTCCTGTATTAGTGTTAAGAAATGCTAGGCTTAAATTCCCCCAAGTTTCGTTCCTGGACTCAGGAAAAGCGGTGTTCGGAATTAACAACTGTTCGAAATTAGCGACCTCTACCTTAGTTTAGAGTGTCTATGGTTAGAGTATCTATGATTGTACTATCTTATGGCCAGGACCGGGGGGTATGGCAGGCTTTACTATCTTGTGTGTGTGTTTATGTGTGTGTGTGTGTGTGTGTGTGTGTGTGTGTGTGTGTGTGTGTGTGTGTGTGTGTGTGTGTGTGCATGTGTATCTGTGTGTCTGTCTGCCTGTTTCTCTCTCTCTCTCTCTCTCTCTCTCTCTCTCTCTCTCTCTCTCTCTCTCTCTCTCTCTCTCTCTGTGTGTGTGTGTGTGTGTGTGTGTGTGTGTGTGTGTGTGTACGTGCAGAAACTTTCCATATGTATTAAACAAGTAGGTGTGTCCAAGGTCCTGTTTTGTTCACCCACCCCTAAAATGGCCTGGATTTATGGTGAATGTTTTGATGTGATGTAAAATCTTCTGTCCCTTGGCATTTGTTATGATAAGATTCTTCTTTATGTTTCATGTCTCACTATGATCCTCAAACACCTGCGTCCCTCCAGGTGACCAATGGCTCAGCAGTATACCTATCCTCCAGGATATCAGCAGGTTCCTCAAGCTGTAAACAACGCTACTGTGGTGGTACGTATGTTGTCTTTATGTGCATGTATATGTGTGTGTATATGTGCATACACACACACACACACACACACACACACACACACACACACACACACACACACACACACACACACGTGTACGCACACACACACACACGCACATGCGCACACACACACCATAGATAGTATAAAATGCTTTATATTATCTCTGCACACGCATGCATGCTCGCACACACACACACACACACACACACACACACACACACACACACACACACACACACACACACACACACACACACACACACACACACACACAGATCCCCAAGGGGGGACATTCCCCGCTCCCCCCCTAAATGCGGACCTGGCTGTGTACGTATTGTATGTATTATGTAGTAAATCCAGAGGTAGCTTGCTCACTTACTACGTACAACTATTGGCAATACAGCTAATGATTTGTACACACACACACACATACGTACGTACACACACACACATGTACACATGCAGAGTTATATTGTATCTGCTTCTTTTACGACAGGCATATCAACCCCAGCCTCAGCCTGCAGTACACTATGTGAGACCACCTACAACAAACCTGCCATTCATCTCCTTTGTCTTTGCTCTGGTTACTGTTCTCATCACTGTTTTCTTTTGTGCATGGATCCCAGGCCTGGTCTGCCTCATTCCAGCAATGGCTTTGTCCATCTCTGTGAGTGTGCTGACTGTGTGTTTGCTATATGCTGTGGTATGATACAGTGTATGTGTTCTGATTTGTATGTAGTATTGTGTGTGTATGTGCTTGTGTGGTGCATATGTATGTACATATATACTGTATTGATGTACATACGTACTGTATGTACATATGCATGTGTCTATATGAGTGTGTGTGTGTGTGTGTGTGTGTGTGTGTGTGCGTGTGTGTGTGACATCGGCTTCTTCGAACCCTGGTTGGACCAGCATTACTCTGTGATTTACCTCCATTGAAGTGTACACAAACTACCCTGATTTAATCAACAACTGGTTTATTTGACTTTATTTCTAAGAACTCATGTGTTTGGATAAGATACACCAGTGCGTGTGTGGATTTCAGGGTGAATACATACATGCATACGTATGTATGTACCTGTGCAGTGTGAGATGCGTACGTACCTGTGCTTACCTGTTACGTATATCAGCACCACACAATACAGTCAAACTTGGCTAGGAAGTACATGCCTACGATAGTACATACAGTGAAACTTCTATTGAGGGACACCTCCTAAATGCAGCCACCTCCTTAAACAGGACACCACTGCTCTGCCCCGTTTGACATCCCTCACATTGACATGTGTACATATCATGAAACCTCCAAACTACGGACACCTCCATTAACAGAACAGTTAACGGTAGTCCCAATGATGTCCTAGTTATAGAGGGTTCACTGTAGTCCTGGATAGTAAGTACTCCTTGCTCTCTCCCTACCTCATGTACGGTACTGAAAGCAACACTGATAGTAAGTACTCCTTGCTCTCTCCCTACCTCATGTAAAGTATTAAAACAACACCGATAGTAAGTACTCTTTGCTCTCTCCCTACCTCATGTACATTGTACCAAAAAACAACACTGATAGTACTTTTTGTGCCCATTGAAGGTATGTTAACCAAGTTTGACTGTATTGTCTTCTCTCCTTCAGGGCATGAGCAAGGCAGAGACAGGCAACGTAGCCGCTGCAAAGAAGTTCAGCTATGTCAGTTTTGCTCTCATTGTCATATTCTACGGGACTTTCCCCATCTTGATCACTGCCGTCATTGTGGGAAGCATCTTTGGAAGTATCAACAGAAACAGATACAATTACTACTACTACTACTAGCGCTAGTAGTGGCCTTGGTTACAGTAAAGAGACATCCAGTTTCTTTCTCTGTTGATACCCCTATGAATTTGCATCTTTGTTCATAA
>CAUJGJ010000019.1:30200-37700 GCA_963170055.1 Halisarca cf. caerulea
TACTTTCCCCGAACACACATGCACTAAACTCCGCTTGTTTATATACAGTAACTATAACCATTTTGATTTAAGTATCATTAAAAAAATTGACATTGTTATAATATTATTATTCTTGTTATATGCGTGTGCACATTGCAGTAGTTTTGCTGATCTTTCATGGACTTGTCTTATCAGTTCATTTGCATGCTCACTTGTAATGATGAGTGAAATAATTATATTATTATAATATTAATATTATTATTATAGACAAAAACAACAGGTGTGTACAACAAAATTAAACACATGATACATAGATAATTAATATAATATACTAGTCACAAGCACAAACGGAAATTACTAAACACAGATTATTATTACAGACAACACAAAATGAAAGAAAAAAATGATTACATACAAGGCCTAATTAATCAATAGAATGCATGCATGAAAGTTCCAAAAATGTATACCACCAATCAAGGTGGGGTGTAATCGAGGGTCATTGAACCCATAATGGACATGGTGTTGCCCCGCTGAATTGCAACAGAAATTCTTTGCATCAAATATGTGAAGGCAAGTGGATCTCCAGTCACTCTCCTAATGCGATTCCCTACTTCCCTGAATAAGGACAAAGCCTGAGGACCACAAGCACCACTGGGTCTCAACACCGACAGGAATAAAACAGTATGATCTACAAAGGTAGTCATAAATTCTCCTCTTTTCTGCCTCTGCATGAGCTGCAGCAGCTCCTGCTTCAGTGCTAGTGCGATTGATGTTTGAGATGCAGTAGGTATCTGTGCATGTGGCATCCCAAACTAAGAATTTACCACTAGACCAAGGAATCAAGGACAATCCATCTGGACGTGAACGGTCAGAGGCAGATAACCCTGTGGGTTCAAGTCTAGAGGGAACCTTGGCAGATTGCAAAGAACGATGGATTATTTGATTAAGTTCAAAATGCCGTGGGTGTCTTCCTTGACTCCTACGACAATGTAATCCATGTGTGCCAAGAGTTGTCACCTCAGAGTTGCAATGAATACAGGAGTGTGGTTGGCAAAGAGGCATACCCAGCCGTAACCCCACGGCTATCCGTACAGTGTCATTTGACATTCTTAAACCTAGGGCCGAGCAAGGCAATGCACTAAGCCATGCTCCTGACTCCTTTGTGGAAGTTGCTAGCAGGCGGGCCTTCGTGCCCAAGTCTTGAGCATTACTCATCAAAGCATTGTGGCGAGCCAAAACCCGAGGCCTGTCCCATGCCCTCTGCTTATATGATGATGGAGGTGCAGGAGGCTCTTCACCAATAGGCACATTCTCTTTCCACAAGATCAAGGCTGATTCACGTTCTGGGTACACATTCAAAACCATGTTGACTGGCAGTAACTGGCGAACAATTTCGGAGGCTGCATCAGCTGATGCTAGAAAAGCGGAAGGGGCCAGATGAACAGCACTCCTTATTCCCAGTCCCCCATAAGCAACAGGTAAAGATGCCTGTACCCAGGCTGGATCCTCAATACAGAGATTATTGTTGGTGATCTGTGAAACCATGGCCACAAGGATGTTGTCATATTCTTGTAACAAAGGGGAGGCAAAGGCAGGTGAACTACGCAAAATGTTATTATTATTATAATTATAATTATATTGTTATTATTATATGTATGTATAATACGTATACGGAATAACATTATTGGACATCTGTGAACTGCATACAGCGAAACCTCCATTAAAGGACACCCCCAAAATGCAGAAACCTTAAACAGGACACCATTGCTCTGTCTCATTTGAGGTCCCTCACATTGACATGTGTACAGTTGAACCCTTCGAAATATGGTCACCTCCATAAACAGGACATGCAGCTCACTGTGGTCCCAATGGTGTCCTTATTATAGAGGTTTCACTGTATTTATAACAGTATGTGTGCGAGTATGTGTACTGCATAGCTGCTAATGTATTTTTGTGGGGTATTCATTTTGTGAATCCAGCCATGCCTGCATGATTGCAATTCACTCTGGACTTACATTTTTTGAAGGCACGGTGCAGTTCCGAATGTATATAAAAGTCACAAATTATACAGCATACAGATGCATTTCCAAATAGTGGAACCTCTTGTGACAAACTCCCTGAATGCCACAAATCTCTATGAGGGACTGTTTTTGTGGGTTCAGACATAGATTGCTTTGTATACAGTGGAACCTCTCTACAACGGACACTTTGGGAGCTGAAAAACAGTTTGCTATACAGAGGTTTCCATCCTTCATTGTGGTTCTTCTAATGGCCATTACCTTGCATGAGTCCATCTGCTCACTCTCCTTGGGAAAGCTGCTGGTAGTGTCTTCCATCCCGGGCCATCTCTGAATACGTCATTCCCATTTGTCTCAAGCTAGTGTCATCTTTCCTTCATCACTTTTATTGCCCTCTGTGCTCCAATCAATCCCACCTCCAGCACACACATGTACAGGCTGCAGTGCCTTCTGATGCCTTCTATGATCAGTTGTATGCAGTCTGTGATCTCTAATGTCCCCCTATAGGGACATGGTTGTACTAGGGGACTTCAATGCATGCTCGTGTTTGCTCAGACTTCCAGGCAGTCATGATCATGGAGGTCTATCATTGGTCCACATGGCTTGCATGACTGCAACAGTAAAATGAGAGAGGTTACTTGATTTCTGCTCCAATTTGCAATAACTATGCAGTTTCTCATTACCAACACATGGTTTAGACATCAATCCATTCACAAAACCACCTGGTTTTGTAATTATAGTGATTGTTCAGGGCCTAGTCACATCATCAACGTTATTCTATAGCTAACAGACGCTTTCGTTCCACCATTCTTGACATGTGGGCGTACTGCTTAGTCCTACATGATTCTGATCATGAGCTAGTTGTCTCCACTTTGCATTTTAGGATCAAAGCTGAATGTCGCCAACCTAATGTCCCTTACCTTCAGACTGCTAACATTGCTAACCATGTATGTTCAAGGCAAACTTTGGTTGAGAATGAGTACTGCACTCTGGGGCTCTCCCTAGAGATCTGAGACCTCAATTGGGTGGACTTTTTTCTTTTTCTTTTTTTCCCAGTTTGAGAGAATCTGATATGATTGATGCTAACCATGTATAGAACTGAGACTTTTCAAATCGAGCATGTTGACAATAAAAAGTAAATCATGCAATGAATATATTTATAATAAATCCACCTTTTAGTTAATATCTGCAGATTATCATAAATTGTAGAATAAACACAGTGTTCTAAACCAGTGACAAGCTAGAGTCAAAGTTCCGTAAACCACTAGCTTCTTCTTGTATTGATTACATGGGACAGTCGATGGATGGTGCTGTTACAAGTAGTGGAGGGAGAGGGACATTTGAGGTACGAATACTACGACCGCATGCATAACATAATGTACATCAGATGTTATGCATACAACATATATACATGTACAGACATTGTATGCATAACACTTCTAGAATATAGGCATGCACGATGGGAAAAAGTCTTGTGTGCATGATAAAAGTTCATGTATTCCTGCTTCATGTGTATGTGTATAGAATATACTTGAAAACTATGCATTAATAGGTAAAATGATGCATGATGTAATTGATGCAACCATGTCATGTATGCATGTAGTTCCCATGCACACGTGGGACATCAACACACACACACACACACACACACACACACATATGCACACACATGTACACACACACACATATGCACACACACACACACACACACACACACACACACACACACACACACACACACACACACACACACACACACACACGTGCATACACACGTGCATACACACACATGGCCGTGTGGTGGGAAAATCCACTCTCATGCAACCTGTCTTCGTGTACCAGTGCACAGAGTATTTCCTCAATGCCTAGACAGACCATGCACATGTAGTAGACAGACCACTCACTGTCTAGACAGACCATGCACATGTAGTAGACAGACCACTCACTGTCTAGACAGACCATGCACATGTAGTAGACAGACCACTCACTGTCTAGACAGACCATGCACATGTAGTAGACAGACCACTCACTGTCTAGACAGACCATGCACATGTAGTAGACAGACCACTCACTTTACCGGCAATCAGACCGTGCACCAAAACTTGCCCTATCCACCACTGTATAATACAGAGTAATACATCTATTAAGCACTTCTTACACTTAAAGTCTGGCTGAGGGTGTAAGTTAGTAGTACTGGATATGGTGGTGCTAAAAACAATAGTAACCACTAGCACCACCTGCTTTCACACTGAACACACATGAGTGTTCCGAAGTACTGCATGTGGGTGTAGTTTAGTAGCACTGGATATTGTGGTGCTGAAACCAACTTGCACCAACTGCTTTCACAGTTATACGCATGAGTGTTCCAAAGTGCTGCGGATATAATTTAGTAGTACGGGATATGGTGGTGCTAAAAAAAACATTATTAGGCACTATGGATATGGTGATGCTATATATAACAGATCTTTGGGGCTAACACCATGCACACCTATTCACACTGAACACACGTATGTGAGTGTTTTGAAGTGCTGAGAGTGTAACTTGGATATGGTGGTGCTAAAATTATAATGTGACAATAGCATCACCTGCTTTCACACTGAACATACATGAGCATTAAATTACAAAGTGCTGTGATTGTAAATTTGGTATTGCTGATATGGTGGTAATATAACAAATATTTGGTACTAGCACCACACCTATATATTCACGGTGGATATCCATGAGTGTCTGAAGTCCTGAGGGTATAACTTAGCAGTGCTTATAATATGGTGGTGCTAAAAACAATGTTAAGCACTAGCACCACCTGTTTTCACACTGCATGACCACATTAGTGTTCTGATGTGCTGTGGATATAATTTAGTAGTACTGGATATGGTGGTGGTAAAAAACACGATTAGGCACTGGCACCACCTGTTTTTACACTGACCACACATGAGTGCTCCGAAGTGCTGTGGGTGTAATTTCATATTACTTGTATATATGGTGGTGCTATAGACAAGAAACATCTTGGTGCTAGCACCACACCTATTACAGTGTATATCCTTGAGTGTTTCGAAGTGCTGAGGGTGTAACTTAGCAGTTCTTATATGGTGGTGCTAAACATTAGGCACTAGCACCACCTGCTTTCACACAGAACACACATGAGTGTTCCGAAGTGATGTGAGTGTAAATTGGTAGTACTGGATATGGTGGTGCTAAAACGAATATTTGGTACTAGCACCACCTGCTTCCACACTCAAGAATCATTAGTGTTTTGAAGTGCTGTGGATGCAATTGAGTTGCATTGGAGATGGTGGGGCTTAGACCATGCAATGTTTGGCACTAGAACCACACACATGCACACTGAACACACGAGTTTTCAAAGTGCGCTGAGGGTGTAATTTGCTAATACTGGATATGGTGGTGCTAAAACCAATACTTGGCACTACCACCACCTGCTTTCACACTGAACTCAAGTGTTCTCAAGTGCTGTGGGTGAAATATTGTAGATACTGGATATGGTCCATGGTTCCAAAACAAATATTTGGCACTAGCACCTCCTGCTTTCATACAGAACACAAATAAGTGTTCCGAAGTACTGTGGGTGTAATTTAGTAGTACTGGATATTGTAGTGCTGAAACCAATATTGGTACTTGCACCATCTGCTTTCATGCTGAACACACATGATAGTTCCAAAGTACTGCATGTGGATATAACTTAGTAATACTGGATATGGTGGTGTTTAAAACATTATTAGGCACTATATAGCACCACCTGCTTTGACACTGAACAGACAAGTCATGAGTGTAACGAAGTGCTGTGGGTGTACTTTGGTATTACTGGATACATGGTGGTGCTACAACAAATATTTGGTACTAGCACCAGAACTATTCAGTGTGACATCCATGAGCGCTTCCATGCTGAGGGTGTAACTTAGCAGTGCTTGTATGGTGGTGATAAACCCAATATTAGGCACAAGTACCATTCACACAGAACACACACGCATGTTCTGAAGTGCTGTTGAGGTTTCACTGTATCTTTAGAATGAACAGTTGACTATGTGCCACTGATCTGTTTATTGGTGATGAACTAGTGGTAAATCTAACAGATGAACTCATACTATATAGACACTCTATACTACGAAACTATACAGGGAACGCAAATTAATACCATGCAAGATACTGCAAGTCTTTATTCTATTGCATGGTTATTATAATATTATTATTATATACACTCAAATGCCTCTATGAAATTACCTGTCTTATGGACTCCCAAAATATTGTACATGCAATACACTTTCACTCAGTATGAAAACGACCCATGGTAAATGTTGCATGTCTACCATTTTAGTATTTTCACATGCAAGAGCACTGCCAGCTCTACCACACACAATGGAAGCAGGTACTATGGTTAGGTCAAAAACAGAATTGTATCCAATTTAATGGCAGAGGCTTGAACCACCTAATAGATGCATTGTTTAATGTATATTATTGTAAGGAATCGTGCAATGTTCTAACATGCAGACTTTTCTGACTTACGAACAGGGTCTGGTCCCAAGGTGTCCGCGACTGAGGAGTGTGAATGTATTATATATTTGTAATGCATTGCGTGCAGTAATAATACTAAATAATATACGAGTGAACCAGGATAATGGCAGCTGTGCACTAGCCTATATACTACTGCCTGGCTCCCTCCAATACCACCCTACTTGATTTTTTGGGTGACTACTCTTAACTAGTTGCAATCAGCAGTGTATGTATGTTTGACATATGCAAACAGCTTTCACTAGAACACATACTGTGCACTTCATTTCATCATTGTACAAAAAGAGCAACTGATACAACACACAAACACACATACACACACAATCACACCACACACACACACACACACACACACACACACACCCACACACCCACACACACACACACACACATGTACACACACGTACACACACACACACACAACGGTAATAAATGGAAATATACACATCAATGCACCCTATTCCAGTTATTGATTACTACACATATGCTGTTAAGCCTTCACTCCGTATTGCTGCCTCAGTCGATCTGATCGGTACTTCCAATATTTCTTCCTGATCTCATCTAACTTTGTGCCGAGAATGTCATAGCACTAGAGGGAGCAAGACAAAATGAGCATGAGTAGAGACAGAAATGGGAGGATCGAAGGAAAGGAAGAACTACGTATGTATAATTGAAATGGAGGAAGACATTTTTGTTTATATCACATGATTGTTTTCCTTGATTTGAATATTAATGTGTCAGTGCTCTCGCCAGCCCTTTCAAGCAGGGCAGACCACCCTGCTTCGTTTTTGATTTATATACCATTTTTTTTACTTTAAGTACAATCTATTTCTTCTTCAAGTTTGTTGAGATGCTTCAAGCGGATAGATTAGGTAAAACTGACACCGTGCATATCAATCTGAAATGATGCTCATTCTCTATTGTAAAAAGTATTCATAGGTGCCATTGTGTGGTCTTTGAGTGAATTTCCCACTTCACA
>CAUJGJ010000019.1:47700-97700 GCA_963170055.1 Halisarca cf. caerulea
AAAGAAAGCAATTTAATGCGTTTGCGGTGGGCGGCCATTTTAATGCTTTTACTAAAAATAGAACAATTGCCAATGCGTGCAGAGGAAATTGATATCAATAGCCACTATAATCGCAATGTGAATCCACTAATCCACTAATCCACCACCCCTGTCCCTTATGTGGAAAGGTTGTACATTTTTGAGATGTACGCACATATCACACATTGTAGGATCATGTTTAAGTAATCCTATTATTGTGCGCCTCACAGAGTGGAGTGGAGTGTGTACTGATGTATGTAGGGTTGGGCAATCCATTGTGCGCCTCTCAGAGTGGAGTGGAATGTGTACTGATGTATGTAGGGTTGAGCAATCCATTGTGTAGTCTTGTACCCAGACCGTCACTCGGCCGCCATTTTTTATATCTACCCTCGTTGGCGAGGGCGGATATAAAAAATGGTGGCCGAGTGACGGTCTGGGTACGAGACTATCTATTGTGCGCCTTTCAGAGTGGAGTGGAGTGTGTACTGATGTATGTAGGGTTGGGCAATCTTTCAATAATCGTGACGATCGTGATATGTTTGCAATGATAATTGTATCGTAAATAATTTTTGATGTGGTGATAATGATTATATTGGGATAATCGACACAAATATTGGGATAATCAATGCATATATTATTAAGCCTTAGGGTGTATAAAAACCATTTAAAGTGGTTAATGGATGTAGGATTAACACAGGACTGTGCAGAAAGGGTTTATCAAAAAGGATCCTCCAAAAACACTTGGAACAAGGATAAATTGTGAAGCAGGCACAGGGCTAGACGGGCAAAAGTCAAGACAGGCAGGGCTAGACAAACATAGGGCTATACATACATGAGACTAGACGGATGTGGGGCTAGACAGAGTTTAGTTGGACTGAGGGCACACTAAGCAAATTCCTATACCTCGTAGCATATGCTGTACATATGTGTGGGATGTAGGAATTTGCAGTGTGCACTCAGTCCAACTTAACTCTGTCTAGCCCTGTACCCATCTAGTCTCATGTTTGTATAGCCCTATGCTTGTCTAGCCCTGCTGCCTTGACCTTTGCCCACCTAGACCTTTGCCTGTTTCGCAATTTATCCTTGTTCCAAATGCTTTTGGAGGATCATTTTTCGATAAACCCTTTTTGCACAGTCCTGTGTCAATCCTACGTCCATTCACCATTTTCAAATGGTTTTTATACACCCTTGTTCATGTAGTTTTTCCTTTTGAACAAAGTTGATTGAATAGAGGCTGTTGTAAGAAGTTTTCCACTGCAGTTGAGAAGGAATGCGATGAAATATTGTAAGATGAAGAAACTAGAACTATACAGCTCCTTGACTAAGATCAGTGTACCCACCTACAAGCAAAGGCTCAAACAAAAAGGCGCTAAAGTCGACAATCATCAAATGTATGGCCTTGTGCTCATACGCATATGCCTGGTCTCACATAGCTATTTTGGTGATCTGAAAATGGCTGATCCTGTGAATGTATGGGATTTTCCTATTAAATTTTTCTCACTTTAAAAATATAGGTATTGCTTCAAACCTCCAAAAGGCACTTCACGCTAACAATCGGAGCTCACTGACAAATGATGAGATCCCTAGACCCTTCCTGGCGACCTGTAGCTTAGTTCGAAAAAACAATGAGAAGAATAAGATGAATAATCTTGTTATGGTACTGGTGTTACGGACCCATACCTTGGCAAGTGTACTTCAAATTTCTTTGGGCTTTTGAAGTTTTTAAACTACTTTGTCTTGCGGCTGGTCCATCATAATGTACCAAAATCCACTTTTCAAAGCTATTTACACCCCATACCACTAGGTTTTGGGCAAAACAAATTTGCGCTAATGTGTGACAGCCATGTTTTTCAGTGTCAATCCTACATATGGAGTACTACTGTACTCCATAATACTTTTTCTTCCCATTCAAGTGTCAGCACAATATGTGGTTAGGCATACCCAATTTTCAAGAGGTTTGTTGCATTTACTGTGCACATACGTATACTTGAGGATTCCAGTGCTGTACAATTATAGTGATAAGCTTGAGTTTTGTTGGACAATAATCGTAGCTGATCCAGACCAATATCACCCATCCCTATGCTGATGTTGACTTCATTCTTTCTTTCACTAGCTTGATGTTGCCCTGGATGGAGCTGATGAAGTTGATCCTTTGTTGAATGCAATCAAAGGAGGAGGGTATGTGTGTGTGTGTGTGTGTGTGTGTTTTG
Organism: Halisarca cf. caerulea; assembly: GCA_963170055.1. Classification (NCBI taxonomy): domain Eukaryota; kingdom Metazoa; phylum Porifera; class Demospongiae; order Chondrillida; family Halisarcidae; genus Halisarca; species Halisarca cf. caerulea. The sequence continues at coordinate 49,929 of CAUJGJ010000019.1, forward strand.
TGTGTGTGTGTGTGTGTGTGTGTGTGTGTGTGTGTGTTTGTGTGTTTGTGTGTGTGTGTGTGTGTGTGTGTGTGTGTTTGTGTGTGTTTGTGTGTGTGTATGTGTGTATGTGTGTGTGTGTGTGTGTGTTTGTGTGTTTGTGTGTGTGTGTGTGTGTGTGTGTGTGTGTGTGTGTGTGTGTGTGTGTGTGTGTGTGTGTCACTGTGTGTGTGTGTACATGCGTGTAAGTGCACATAAATCTCTCCACACACCATGCGTATCTGTGGGTCCCAGTATCATCCATGTTGTTAACAGCAGTCCCTCCTGTGTGTATGTACGTACATATGTATGTCAATGTTTAAAACACAGTACACTGTTAATTTTTTTGCGGTCATTGCTGTCTGGCCTTGTGGTACCTTGCCTGGCTTTGTGGACCATTGAAAAATTGAAATTGATACAGGAATACTTCAATTATTTTTTCATTTTATATCTTACTGTAACAGTGGATTCTCTAAATAAGACACTTAAGGACAGCTTCTTTTGTCCTTTGTAAGGGGGTTGTTCATTTGGGAGTTTCAGAATATATTGGAACTATAGGGAGGAAATGTTTTTGGAACTCAAGCTCTTTCCATTTTAGAGAGGTTGTTCTTTCGTAGTGTACACTAGCGGAGACTTCTCTGTGTATAGTACATAGTCATGTGTGTGTATACAAGTTTTGAGCAAGTTAAGGGAGAAGTGATATCGCAATGGTCCTACCTGTCTTGGTGTTTCCCGCAGTCCTGATATTTACATATGGCTCCACATTGTATCTTATTTCTGTATTTTTGTGTGCCTGTGATGTTTTGCTTTGGCAGGTTTTAAAATTTTTTATTATCTTATTTATCCATTCTGTTGAGCCTTGTGTGTGTGTGTGTGTGTGTGTGTGTGTGTGTGTGTGTGTGTGTGTGTGTGTGTGTGTGTGTGTGTGTGTGTGTGTGCATGTACGTATGTAGGTGTGCATACATGTGCATGTGTGTTTATATGTGCAAATCATTAGCATTAAGAGTTATATGCATAAATACCAAGTTTATCCCACAACCATCTAGTGACCAGTTCCTTTACAGATTAATATATGGATATGTACAGTACGTACGTACTGTATCTGACAGGTTATTTGGTGATCACTATTATAATGCTATCATCAAAATTTCCTAAATCTGAGTCATTTTCTTTAGTTGCATCACAATGGCATGATTCACATTTCCCAACACTCTGTCGTGATCCTGTGATCCATGTCCTGTTCACCACTTTGTATCATCTTTGCTTACTTTATCATATTGGTGCAATGTTTGATGTTTGCCTTTTCTGTACCCACTTTCAGAGGTTACAATATGTATATTGTGAGTGGCGAGTGCCCTAATACGCAGCTTAGTCTCTCAATGGTAATGTATAAGACACTCGCTGTTCTGATCTCCCTGTATTTCTGTCCCCGTGTACAGTACAGTACATATGTAAGTACACTCAAACTCCTCTATTACGGACTCCTCTATTACGGACTGACCTGTCTTACGGACTCCCAAATTATTGCTCAATACCCAAGTTTGTCTGCCATTTTAGTATTTTCACAAGAATACTGCCTTGAGAACATTAATCAGCTCTACCCCAGACAGTAGAATAAGGTACTATTGTCAATGGCTAGGTCCTATACAGAATTTTAACCATTTTAATGATAGGATCACTTATATTATTATATGGAATTGTACATTGTTCTAACATACGGACTTTTCTGATTTACGGACAGGGTCCGGTCCCGGAGTGTCCGTAATAGAGGAGTTTGAGTGTACAGTGACACCACATTCATCTGACACCGGATTATCGGAGAACCTCAATTATGCGACCTTTAGTATTGAATCCCTATTGCTAAGTTGTGGATTATCTGTCCTGATGTACCCACACCTGGTTTGTCTGATGTGTCAGGTAGGCAAATGCTCACTGTACGTGCATACATACATACATGCGTATATACAGTACATACATGCGTATATACAGTACATACATGCATATACATGCTAAAATGTACTAACCACGATAATCTGAAATGAAGCATCGTTGTTTTGCCAATGTGCTATAAGGCCTTTTCTGGGAATTCCACCCTTCATCAGGAGCACTGGGCAGAGCAGTAACGGATTTTCCTTGGAAACCTCTCATCGCAGGATTGGTCAAGGAAAATCTGAAACTGCTAGATGGTTCTAAACAGACGTCTCCATCAAATGCCTAGATTAGCATGAAGTATACTGGTTTGTTAGCAGCCCTGAAGTATCAACAAAAGGGCTTTGTTCCTGTGCATAATTTAAGATAAACTCAGTTTGACCATACAGTACTATAAAAAGTACCATCATGGTGGCAAATACTCACAGTAAGAAAGAAGGACTTCACCGCATAAAGACGCGACAATTCTTAATAACTTCATTTTGTCTTACCCTAGCTTTAGTTGGAGCTTTTTTGAAGTTAAGAACAGATTTTTAGAACAGTCGTGTCTTTATGTGCTGAAGTCCTCTTTTCTTACTGTGAGTATTTGCCACCATGATGGTGCATTTATAGTATGGTCGAACTGAGTTTACCTTGAATTATGCACAGCTACAAAACCCTTTTGCTGATGCATATACCCTAAATCGGGAAATATTCACGAACATTAAATTTCGTGAATAGGGGTCAAATCTGGTAGGCAGAAAAGTTCATGAATAAAAATTTCACGAGTCTCACCATAGATTGTCTATATCTATCCTTTGGAGATTATTGGTCACAAAAATTTCTCAATCTAGGGTATGCTGTGTACATAAAGGTGGTATTTGTGTTATGTGGAACAAAGAGTACGGTAACTATCAGCCATTCTTGCAGATTGTGTGCTAAATGTCTGAACTCAAGTTGTTCTGGTCATGTCCTTGAAGGCAGACATGTCCAGACAGTACTTTATCTTTCTTTTGTTGTATGTACATACGCTCCTGTGCAGTCTACTTTTCTTGTTTCTGTGCATTACTACATAATACATGTACTGCATACGTAGTTGTTGCTGTTTATGTGTGATTGGGGGTAACTCCTTGTTACAGATTGCCATTCAACTCACAATCTTTCTTGTAAGTTGTACATGATCTTGAATTTCAAAATTCTGTTCACACGCAGAAAAATTTATGTTTATCTTATCGGCATTCTCTGTGGTTGAATGTAGGGCGTCTTTGTCACACGAACATAGCTGTAAGAGTCTGCCTACGCAGGTACATGTGAATTGTAGTGACCAGTGACTAGACAACCCGTAAATTTCTTCTTTTATCGTTCTTGTTTGAACTTACACACACACTGTCCTTTTGGTAGCATTTCCGCCAACGCCCACAACCAGCCCACCATCAACCTGTGTGCATGTACTCATGAGTGTGTGATGTTTGGCCGGTCTTACTCCTATCACTGCTATGTTTGGTAGTGATTTGCAATGTTGTGTCTGTTTAGGCCCACACTTCCCACCACACCATCATTAACGTGACTGTGTGCGCAAAAGTTGGCACGAGGTCAGAGGAGGTTAAACTTGAGATTTTTTGTTGCAGAGTCATAACAATGCATGTACATACGCACATATGTAGTCATGTATGTATGCATACTTTTATCCCTGTGCATGTATGTATATGTGAACTTATGCGTGTGTGTGTGTGTGTGTGTGTGTGTGTGTGTGTGTGTGTGTGTGTGTGTATGCGTGCTTACATGTATGTATATGTGAACCTATGCATGTGTGTGTGTGTGTGTGTGTATTTGTGTGTATGCGTGCTTACATGCATGTATGTGTCATGGTGCGGGGGCGAAAGTTGGGTGGTTCAAAGAGTACCGCAGGCTTACATTCACGATGTAGCCCTGCTACTCTGATGTAGCCCAGGTCAAGGGTCTTGTCAATCTCCTGCCAGCCAAAACCCCATTCATGCCTCATTAATTAGTAGTTGTCAATTGTCACATTTTGCAGTGTTTTGCTTCACCATGACACATAATAGTTGTATCCTGCCTTGGTGTGCTACAGCAGCATAAAGTGCCAATTAATTGACCTCGGGCTGCATCCTTGGTCAATTAATTAGCACTTTATGGCTACTTTAGCACACCAAGGCAGGATACAACTATTACATGTATGTGTGTGTATAAAACAATCTCTGAATAGTGGAAACCTTTCTATACTGTACAAAAAACCTGTTTTTTTAGGTCCCAAAGTGTTCCTTATACAGAGGTTCAACTGTATACTGTATGTGCTCAAATTTTCATGGGATAAAACGTTCGTGGATTGGTGATTTTCACAATTTTCACAGTTTTTATTTTTGCAGATCCCTCTTTAATCCTACTACCTTCATTTAGTCTTTTATCACATATAAAACTTGGTCTATTTGTGGAGGAAAATCTTTAGAGAGAAAGGCGAAGACGCTGCAGTGCTTCTCGACGACTCCTGTTCTGTTGACAGCCATTTTGGTCATGCACAAGAACTTGACCTAAATTTTCGCTAGCTTGAAGTTTTCATGGATGGCTTCCAAAATTTTGTGAAAACCACGAAAGTTTTGTCCCACGAAAATTAGAGTGCATACGTTCCTTATCATCACCCTATCCATCATCATCTTAGAATGCATCATCAACATATTATGTTTAGTCTATCATCATCATCTTATCCATCATTGATAGTCATGACGTATCAGTGTTATATCTACTTGTATCCTGTACATGACCTGTCTCACCACCGCACCCCCATGTACACGACCTGTCTCACCACCACAATTCCACGTACATGTACCTGTCTCACCACCGCACCCCCATGTACACGACCTGTCTCACCACCACACCCCCATGTACATGTACCTGTCTCACCACCGCACCCCATGTACATGACCTGTCTCACCACCACACCCCCATGTGCATGACCTGTCTCACCACCGCACCCCCATGTACATGACATGTCTCACCACCACACCTCCATGTACATGACCTGTGTCACCACCGCACCCCCATGTGCATGACCTGTCTCATCACCACACCTCCATGTACACTACCTGTCTCATCACCACACCTCCATGTACACTACCTGTCTCATCACCACACCTCCATGTACACTACCTTTCTCATCACCACACCTCCATGTACATGACCTGTCTCATCACCACACCTCCATGTATATAACCTGTCTCACCACCACATTTTCAGTGATGATGGTTTGCTTCTTATGTAATACTTATGTTTGCTTCTTATGTAATACAGTACAGTACACTCATCCATTGTACTGTTTCGTTCAGTATTGTACCTACAGGGTACCACCCGCCCTGTTGAAATTTTGATGTATTCCAATTTTAGATTGTTTTCTTTTAGCCTTTGACCTAAAGGGGTTAATCCTGCTCTCTGCTAGTATAGTATGCATAGGCCTAGGAAGCAGGGGGGCCAGGGGGGCCTTGGCCCCCTCACTTTTAGCGAGTAGGGTCCCAATCTCATACATGTGTTTAGTAGACATGTTGTTGGTGTATGCTCTATGTCTAGAATCTTCTGGCCCCCTCACTGGTGTGAGTGTTCCTACACCCCTGGTACATATCTATCAGTGTATTGTGTGTAGCATTAATATTAAATTTATGGATTTCTTTGTTCTTTGTTTAAACATTTTGCGACATATGATTTTTATGGATTTTACAGGGATTTCAGTCGCCATTCTGAATGCAAATACTCCATTTAAGCACTTGTATTTATATATTGAGCATGGCGTCTAAGTTGGGATGATGTGACAGACTTTGTAAATGTTTAATTGTGATTTACCGTATAGAGCTAAATTTTCAAGGAGCTTAACTTTTGCTTTTTTGAGGATGAATGCTGGAATGCGAAATTTGCACACTGCAAAAAATTGGTGCACTATTTGGCAGGTAGCAGCTAAAGGACAGACCCATGAGACTTATTTCCTCGAATATTCCAAAAGTGGCCAACCACGAAAATTTAGCTTGTCGAAAATTTAGTGTTATATGGTATTATTATATTTGTACATATGTTAAGGTTACAAATGTTAGCAGGTACTAATTTAAGCGTTTTTCGGTGGCCAATATTTAGCAGGTATTTATTTTAGCGATTTAATAGTACAGTATTTTTGTACCAAATCTGTAGTTAGCGATTTTGGAAATGTTACCATTAACAATACTGGGTACCCGATCCTTTTCCAATTCTTTTCTAAATCACCTTTTCTAATCTTTATAAACAGTACTATGCTGTTGCGCTAGAAAGCTGCAGAAATGAAACACTGAGATCACAAAACATAAGCTTGTAGATACAGTTAGAAAAATCGATCTTGCTGGCATACAGCTTGAAGAAATTGTTATCGTTTCTGGATGAATGTAAATCCAAAATGATTATATAGAACAAATATATGTTACAATGCAATGATTCTTTTAACTTTAGATGTGTTTGATTCACTGGTTGCTGTTTATTTCGCTGACTTTGTGTAGATTTTACTTCTGTTCGGAGCTGCCATTTTCTCCTGTGCAGTGCACAGTACATCCATACAATTGTATAATACAAAATATTAGCGGGTACATTTATTGGCGGGTATAATTATTAGCGGGCACTTAAGTTAGTGAATTTGAGGCTCCTCGCTAAATTCGCTAAAGTAAGTACCCGCTAACATTTGTAGCCTTAAGGTAAATTCATCACCTGGTGTGACTCATTATCGTTACAATAATTCAGTTCTCATTGCATTGTGTGTACTGGTGTTTCGTATTTGAGTACTCATTGCATTGTGTGTACTGGTGTTTCCTATTTGAGTACTCATTGCATTGTGTGTACTGGTGTTTCGCATTTGGGTACTCATTGCATTGTGTGTACTGGTGTTTCGCATTTGAGTACTCATTGCATTGTGTGTACTGGTGTTTCGTATTTGAGTACTCAAACTGAGAGTATTCTACTTCTCTGGTGCCCTGCATCTGACGCCCAACAACCTTACATGTGTGCACAGACTGAACTGTTAAAGTTTTTGCATGTACTTCTCATATCAGGATCCGCCTGTTCTTGTTTTTTCCTGTATTGCAGTGTGTATATATGTATGTGCTAGACTAAGGTGATGTTGTTTATCGTATTGGGTATGTCCTTGGTACACGCTACGTACCTTCAACTTACAATATTTTTTGTAAGATGTACGTGATTCAGATTTTTGTTGTAAGACGTACGGGATCCAGATTTTTGTTGTAAGACATACGGGATCCAGATTTTCTAAATACGTACTTCTGGTTATGTGCTCACACACAGATACATGTATTAACTTATCAGTACTCTCTGTGGTTGAATGTAGGGTGTATTTGTTATGTGAACCTACGTAGCTGTCAGAGTCCAACCCAAACTCCCAGCCGGTATGGGCACATGGCTAAAGTTAGCAGACCGCTCAGTATGGGCACATGGCAATACGCTGAAGGGAGAAAAAAAAAGCGAAAAAGACCGCCGGGAACGCGAGGGACAAAATGGAAACCAAAAAAGGGCATCCCAGGGTCGAATCGGCGGTGCAGTGGCCGTCGTGCTTGACTCCCACACACAAGCCCCCCGGTTCATTGCCGGTTGGCGGCGGTCTTTTTCGTTTTTTTTTCCTCCCTCTTTCGTATTGCCATGTGCCCATACTGAGCAGTCTGCTAACTTTAGCCATGTGCCCATACCGGCTGGGAGTTTGGGACGCATCAACCTTACATGTGTGCACAGACTGAACTGTTACAATTTTTGCATGTACTTCTCATATCAGGATCCGCCTGTTCTTGTTTTTACCTGTATTGCAGTGTGTATATATGTATGTGCTAGACTAATTAAGGTGATGTTGTTTATCGTATTGGGTATGTCCTTGGTACACGCTACGTACCTTCAACTTACAATATTTTTTGTAAGACGTACGGGATTCAGATTTTCTAAATACGTACAGTACTTCTGGTTATGTGCTCACATACAGATACATGTATTATCTTATCAGTACTCTCTGTGGTTGAATGTAGGGTGTATTTGTTATGTGAACCTACGTAGCTGTCAGAGTCCAACCCAAACTCCCAGCCGGTATGGGCACATGGCTAAAGTTAGCAGACCGCTCAGTATGGGCACATGGCAATACGCTGAAGGGATAAAAAAAAAGCGAAAAAGACCGCCGGGAACGCGAGGGACAAAATGGAAACCAAAAAAGGGCATCCCAGGGTCGAATCGGCGGTGCAGTGGCCGTCGTGCTTGACTCCCACACACAAACCCCCCGGTTCACTGCCGGTTGGCGGCGGTCTTTTTCGTTTTTTTTTCCTCCCTTTTTCGTATTGCCATGTGCCCATACTGAGCAGTCTGCTAACTTTAGCCATGTGCCCATACCGGCTGGGAGTTTGGGACGCATCAACCTTACATGTGTGCACAGACTGAACTGTTAAAGTTTTTGCATGTACTTCTCATATCAGGATCCGCCTGTTCTTGTTTTTACCTGTATTGCAGTGTGTATGCATGTATGTGCTAGACTAATTAAGGTGATGTTGTTTATCGTATTGGGTATGTCCTTGGTACACGCTACGTACCTTCAGCTTACAATATTTTTTGTAAGACGTACGGGATTCAGATTTTCTAAATACGTACAGTACTTCTGGTTATGTGCTCACATACAGATACATGTATTATCTTATCAGTACTCTCTGTGGTTGAATGTAGGGTGTATTTGTTATGTGAACCTACGTAGCTGTCAGAGTCCAACCCAAACTCCCAGCCGGTATGGGCACATGGCTAAAGTTAGCAGACCGCTCAGTATGGGCACATGACAATACGCTGAAGGGATAAAAAAAAGTGAAAAGGACCGCCAGGACCGCGAGGGATAAAATGGAAACCAAAAAAAGGGCATCCCAGCATACTGAGCGATCTGAAGTCGACGATCATCAAAGTACAGACCTTGTGTATGTACGCGTACGTCTAGTCTCGCTTAGCCATTTCGCTGATCCGGCGAATGTATAGGATTTGCCTATTAATTTTTTTCTCGCTTTAGAAGTGTAGGTATTGCTTCAAAACCTACAGAAGGCACTTCACGCTAACAATCGGAGCTCACTGGCAAAAGATGAGACCTCTGGACCCTTCGTGGTGACCTGTAGCTTAGTTCGAAAAGACGAAGAGAAGAATAAGAATAATCTTAAAATGGTACTGGTGTTGCGTAGCCATACATTTTCATCTAAAATTTCAAAGTTCTTTAAAGAAATTGGCCTACGAAGGGTTTTACCTATTTCATCTTATAGCTAGTGTGTCAAAAGGCACCAATATTACTTCTGAATGCTACTAACTGTACTGCATTGTTAGTTTTCTGACGAAAACAAAATTTGCGCTAATGTATGGCGGCCATGTTTTTACGTGTCAATCCTACATATGGAGTACTACCGTACTCCATAATAGATGTTCATAATGTCTCATCAATTTCTGTATTTGAATGTAGAGTATATCTTTGTTACATGAACCTAGGTAGCTGTCAGGGTCTACTTACATGTGTACATGTGAATTGTGTAGTGGCCAGTCATAAACAAACTGTGTGTTCTTTGAGCGTTTTTCTATGAATGTACCTAGTACTGACAGTGTCTGTTTGCTGGCATTTCTACCGGCACCCACAACCAGCCCACCATCACTCTGTATGCGTCAACCCACAGGCGTGTGATGTTTGGCCGGTCTTACTCCTATCACTGCTGTGTTTGGTAGTGATTTACAGTGTTGTGTCTGTTTTCATCCACACTCATTGCCACCCCATCATTACCTTGCATGTGTTTCCGTTGAGGTGAAACCTGAGCATGTCATATGTTTGAGGTTTGTTGGTGTAAGTGATCTGCTTCATTACTTTTGGTTGAGCTGTGTGTAATGTGTACATACAGTACATACGTACATGCATTTGTCTGTATTTATCACTATGCATGTGTGTGTGTGTGTGTGTGCGTGTGCGTGCGTGCGTGCGTGCGTGTGTGTGTGTGTGTGTGTGTGTGTGTGTGTGTGTGAGTTTGTGTGTGTGTGTGTGTGTGTGTGTATGTGTGTGTGTGTGTGTGTGTGTGTGTGTTTGGTTCATATTATGTTAAACGTGTCCAGGAAGCATCCACAGACTAACTGCTTTACACTTCTTTGCCATTGTACCCTAACTTCTGTGATCAGTGTCATCCTGTGATGCTCCATCATCCTTGGACCCGTTAGATCCTAAAATACATCATTGTTCTGTTTGTCATCATTGATTGTAGGATCTATCATCATTCGGGGATGGATCACATCTGAGTACGTATGTACAAAGTATGTACGTATGTGTCTACTTCATCAATCACATAAGTTAAACATGGCATTTGGTTGCTTGTGTCATACATACCGGATTATCGTTTACACTTCCCCCATACAGTGAAATCTCTGAATAAAGGACACTTTAGGGCAGACTCTTTGGTCCTTTGCATAGGGAGGTTGTCTGGGAGGTTAAAATTGTACTGGAACTATATAGAGGGTAAATATTTGTGACCTCAAGCTGTATCCTTTGTAGAGAGGCTGTCCTTATTCTGGAGTATCCACTATCGGAGATTTCACTGTATTCTGAATGCTTACACTGGTTGTCCTGTTTCACCTGATTTTAACATACTGTTAACTGTATTGAAACTTGCTTGCAGTTAGCTTTGTGAATTTTGTGAATGATCAGGCATAATGTACACGCACCTGAATATTATTCACAAGTTTGTCTCAATTGTGTACAAATGCTTGGCTTTGGCTGCTCCTTTCGAGAGAATATGAGCACAAATTATTATTGTTTGAAATGAGTCTTTTTGCAACAACTTCGACCACATGAGAGTTTTGTCACATTCCCTGTTTCATTGTAAATTGATGTCCTCCAGTGCTAAATAAACACTGACTGTGCTCGTGTTCCATAAGGAAATTATTCATGATAAATTGTAGCCGGTAGGAAAATTTAACGTTCGTTTAAACTTAAACTGCCATACATTTTGAGAACCAATCATGTTCTTCATTATTTCAATCTTTTTTGTATTTTTCGGTCAAACACTTATCAGATTCTGTGTGCGTCATGGTCAGGATCAGATGTTAGGTGTCAAGATATGTTCAATCACGAGTATTTCTACCCCCCCCCCCCCTTGAAATGAGAGGAATCCCAAAAATTGAAGTTGCTGAAATTCCCAGACGTTGTCAGTAAACATACATTATTTCCATACATTATTTCAGAAATTTGTGTGAAATTTGTTTTGCAGGAGAGTTTACATAGTACCACATTCCATTTTGATTCTTATTTGGATTTCCATGTTCCATATTAGCATATTCCTTGTCTGGAGAATGGGGCTTTGGGTTCTCTGGTGTCCCTGTCTAACGATCACCCTCACCCTGTGTACTCAAAGTCAACAGTTTGTTCCCTTGACATCAATATCCTCCCTATCTGTGTTTTCTACCTGTATTAGTGTGCATATACTGTACATGTGCAATCATACCTCATTTACCCTTACACATCCATTCCAGATGAAATTGCAGATAAGGTGAGGGAACTGGATAAATGAGGGAGCAGTAGTATAGTGTACAGTAGGATTATCATTTGTTCCAAAAACCTTCTGCAGAAGGTGAGGGAACTGGATGTCCAAGGTGTGGATAAGTGAGGCCTCACTGTACACAGTACGTATGTGCTAGTTTGGTTTTGTTTGGTAAGGTCTCCTCAGTACACATTGCCTTCAAGTCACAAGTTTTCTTGTTTGGCACACATGATGGAAAAATCTAAATACTTCTGGTTATTTGCTCACACAGATGCAGATACATTAGGATAAGTTTTAACTTTGGACTGATAATGCATGTCACAATTTTCATCAACAATCATTCAATTGTACAACGTTTCGCCCACTTGGGCTTCTTCAGGTACACACAACTAAAAAACTGATGAAAATTGTGACATGCGTTATTTGTCCAAAGTTAAAACTTATCCTAATCGATCTAGCACGTCGAAGAATTTCTCTAACCACATGCAGATACATGTTATCATCTTATCAGCACACCCTGCGGTTGAGTGTAGGGTGTATTTGTTACATGAACCTAGCCGTCTGAGTCTGCCTACACAGGTACATGTGAATTGTAGTGAAAAGCCACCAAGCAACCCACAAATCTGTTCTTTTATCGTTTTTCTTTGAATCTAGTACGCACACACTGCCCTCTTGGTAGCATTTCCGCCAACGCCCACAACCAGCCCACCATCAACCTGTGTGCATGTACTCATGAGTGTGTGAAGTGTGGCTGGTCTTACTCTTATCACTGCTATGTTTGGTAGGTATTTACAATGTTGTGTCTGTTGATGTCCACACTCACTGCCACCTCATCATTACCGTGCGCGTGTGTGTACATACATTGAGATATAATCCAAGCATGTTAAATTTGAGGTTTGTTGTAGAAAGAGAATTTAATTTCTCTTTCCCGTAGTTAACTGTGTGATATATGTGTACTTCCTGCCTTTAGGGGCATCATGTGCAGTACATGTAAGTTTGCGCATGTGCATAGGCTGTGTGTAAGTGTGTATCAGGTCAGGCCAGGCGGAGTAGTTAGCCTTTGGTTACAAATATGGCACCTACAAAATATGTATATGTGTGTGATTTAGGGTTGGGCAATAGTTGTGATAATCGTGATACAGTAATTGTGTTATGTTTTCCAATGGTAATCGTAACGTCAGTGATTTTTGACATCGTGATTATCGGGATAATTGTTGCCCTATCCATTTATCACCTCTTTTCCAATTCAAGTGTCAGCATAATGTGTGGTTTGGTGTACCCAAATTTCAAGAGATTTGTTGTATTTACACATATATTTAGGGTTCCAGTGCCGTATGATTATTGTGATAATTGTGAATTTTGTTGAACAATAATCATGGCTGATCAAAACCAATATCACCCATCCCTCATTATGATCGTGTTTTTGTGTGTGTACTTTATGGGTGTGTGTGCATAATCTATACAAGTGCATGTACATGTATGCACATGTGTATGTTTGACTGTGCATTTTTGTAAGTAATTTGGGGACTTGTTTTCTTGCTTTGCGGGAAGTACATACTGTACGTGTATGCTTATGTACTATGTTGAACTTGTCCCCGAAGTATCTGCCGAGTTGTCGCTGTACACCGGAGTCTTTGTCTTTGCCCTCTGCCTTGTGCGATCAATGTACCTAGCATCATATGGTTAGGCATCATCCAAAGTTCCATCATCATCTTGGAATATGTGAGGATTCCATTAATCAGTGATGATTCCATTAATTAGTGTTATTTGTAGGATCCACCATTCCATACTTCATCTACAGTACGTCTGTGATAATCTGACCCCTCTCTTTAATCTGCCACATTTTAGTCTGCCAAATCCGGTAATCTGCCAAGGTTTTGATGAAACGAATTCACTAATGTAATGTTAATCCAGTCCTGCACCGCAAAATTGCTTGGCTCATTCGTAGTAGATTATTGAGATTTCGCTGAAGTGCACTGTTTGTATCGTATGTGCCGGTTGTTCCATGCTGTTTGCGTTTCCTGTACAGCCTGCTAGAAACATTTATGTGTTAGTATAGCAGATTTTATGGTGAAAATAAAATCCCCAAACATCCTCCAAATTCATCACACATGCACATGCATTGCAGAATTTCCAGGTTTACTGTATTTTCAGGCCCCAGTTTGCAGTTGTAGTGTGGCCAACACAGCATTGTATGTACTCCGTATACAAGTCATCAGTTGTATGAAAGGGCCTCAAAGTCCCTCATGTGTCCCTGTCTAATGTTCACTACGCTCATCTGCATTCTCAAAAGTGGTCAATTTAGTCTTTGACATCAGTGTCCTCTTGTTCTGTTTAGTCTATGTACATTGCTGTACATGTGTGCATAATACACACAGTGGATCCGAAGTCTGAACATAAAATCGCTTAATGTGAAACTTTGGTTAGCATGAAAACAGCAAATGACTCTTCCAATACCCCTAGTATTCCTATTTGTTTTGATAACATGAAATTCTGATGTAATGAACACCTTCGTCAATCCTTTGAGTTTCGTATTAAGAGGGTCCATTGTATGTGTCAATACTGGTTGTTCAATGTGAGTGATACTAACAGTGGAAGCTCGTTATAAAGAACACTCTTACAGTGAACTTCTGTGACAGTGAATAGTCTCATGTGACCCAGTACATGTTCTACTATGATACTTCAGCTGGTTACAGTGAATTTCTGATATAACGAAGAATTTTCAGTGTCCCCTGGGATTCATTATAATGAGACTCCACAGTATTAGGGTAACCCCTCGGTAGGTGCTGCGTTCAGCTCACAACCTTTCTTGTAAGGTGTACAGTACATGCTCTGGATTTTCAATGTTGGAGTTATGTATGTATGTACACACATATACGAGTACAGTGGAACTTCCTAATAAAGGACACATTAGGGCAGCCTCTTTTGTCCTTTGTAACGAGACTGTCCCCATTAAGAGGTTAAAATTGTATTGGAATTACAGGGGGAAGTATTTCGGTACCTCAAAATATGTCCTTTGTAGAGAGGCTGTCCTTATTTCGAAGTATCCACTATCGGAGATTCCATTGTATTATCTTATCAGTGCTTTCTGCGGTTGAATGTAGGGCGTCTTTGTTGCATGAACCTAGCTGCTATATAGAGTCTGCCTACACAGGTACATGTGAATTGTAGTTGACCAGTCACTAAGCAACCCCCAAATGTGTTCTTTTCATCATAAGTCTTTGAACCTACACACACACTGTCCTTTTGGTAGCACTTCTGCCAACACCCACAGCCAGCCCACCATCAACCTGTGTGTGTGTGTACTCATGAGCAATTGATGTGTGGCTGGTCTTACTTCTATCACTGCTTTGATAGATGGATTGTCTCATCAATTCCTGTGTCTGAATGTAGAGTATATCTTTGTTATATACATGAAACTAGGTAGCTGTCAGGGTCTGCTTACATGTGTACATGTGAATTGTGTAATGGCCAGTCATAAACAAACAGCGGATCTTTTCTTTCAGTGCTTTTCTGTGAACTTTGTACAGTATTGTTTGTTATATAGCATCTCTGCCAACACCCGCAACCACCCCATCATCAATCTGTTTGATCTTACATTTGTTTCAGTTGGTAGCACTCAGTTCACTTTGAATTTTTAGGGACTATTATTGTGTGCTGCTATTATTGTTCTCATTTCAACCTCTGGTGTGTAATACAGGCCCGGAGGAAACTATCCAAAAAAAGTGGTGGGGCATCTCAACCTGCTTTATGGTTACAATATCCTGACATTGATGGTAGTAGTCTATGAAGCTCTAATTGACCGCGTAGTTTTGATGTTTGGTACAAAAATTGGTAGGGCCATTGCCCTACTTGTCCTAGTCTTGTTCCCAACCCCAATTCTGCCCGCCATTTTTTTTCGGAATAAAATGGTGGGCAGGAGTGGGGCTGGGTACAAACTATACTTGTCCTAGTGGTTCTTCTGCCCCTGTAATATGTATATATAATATGGCTTTGAATGAAAGTCTTTTAATAGAGAATTTATTTACTACTGATAGAAAAGTATAAATTTATGCATAATATATATTTTCAAAGCAACCACCAGTTTATGAAACATTATGTTCAATGAATGTTCAGCTGTAGCAGCTACTTTTAAATGCTTTGCAAGAGATTCAAGCATATGGGGGGCAGCCCCCATGAGTTCTTAACTCAAAAAATTGTCCAAATCTTGTCCCCCCTAAAAGTACCCTGACGTGGGCACTTATTGAATACAAACTCTGTACCGTTGGGGTGTTACGGTTGGGGCTGGGTTAGGGTTTCATATTAATAGAACAGTAGGGGGACAACTTACGGCAGGGGATCAGAATTGTGTGTGTGTGTGTGTGTGTGTGTGTGTGTGTGTGTGTGTGTGTGTCTGTGTGTCTGTGTGTGTTTACGTGTTTGTGTGTGTGTGAGTGTGAGTGTGTGTGTGTGTGTGTGTGTGTGTGTGTGTGTTTGTGTGTGTGTATGTGTGTGTGTGTGTGTGTGTGTGTGTGTGTGTGTGTGTGTGTGTGCACGCACGCATGTGACTGTACATGTGTGCGTACTGTGTGTGTGTGTGGATCCTACTTACAGTCTCTGTGTAGTGTTGTAGTATGTTTAAGTGACAATTTGCATGGATGCTTTCATGTGAAAGTTCCCTAGCATGTGATGCACTCCAAACTCACTTAACTTCCAGATATCTTGAAGTACAGTGGAAACTCGTCATAAAGAATTAACACTCTTGAACTCTCACACAGTGAATTTCTGCATATAAGGAATGGTTACCAGTTAATGTTCCAGTATGATATTTTAACTGGTTATAGCGAATTTCTGATGTAGTGAAGAATATTCGGTGTCCCCTGGGATTCGTTACAATGAGAATCTGCTATAGTGTATAGTTACTTGTTTCAGTGGGGTGCACATGTGATGTGTGTGTGTCTAAAACATCTGCACTTGTGCACCCTGTTTGTCACCTGAAGTTGTTGCTATGCAACCAAAATATACCAATGATATGGGCTGAACAATCATCTTGGTGATTGCCATATTGGCTGTGTGAGTGTATCCTTTGAAAGAAGGGCGTGATAGACTGCTAGTCATACACCTATTGGATGCCGCCATCTCGGAATTTGTACCTTGCAGCTGGTGTACCTGTTTGAAGCAATCATTGTATGTAATCGATTGTAGACATACCTCTTTCATTTGCATAATTCTTTCGTGTGCTATGCATACAATATGCATATATGCATATATGCACTGGGTAGCTTGTGTACATGACACCTTGTCATCAGAAAATCATCAGTTGCGCAATATTTCACCCAAAAAGCCAAACTGGTTGCCCACCATTTTTCACTGGGGGGGGGGGGGGGGGGATGCGGGAACTCTGATGGTAGCAAATACCTTGTGTGAGTTTTATGCTATAATTCATCATTGTTTGTGACGTGTTTCTTTGTGATTTGCAGCATGATTAAATTGTTGTTTGTGTGCTTTTCGGCCCAGCTATATCAAGTGGTGTATCGAATTATAAGTTTTTGTGATTAATCAGATGCACCGATGATAGGTTTCTTTGTATTGATGACCTTTTTCACCTGAGATTGAAAGGCGTTTGAATTGGTCAGGCTGCCCCTTTGTAGATGAACTTGTTGACGTAGTTAATTGAAATCATGTTACCTGTGATGCTCACGGGTATTCTCGCATTTGCATTCTTGTGTATGGGTATGTATTCTCTGCAGTCAGATATCCAAATGCACACCTTTGAGTCAAGTCTCGCACGTCTGTTGGCTCATGATACATCACGTTCAAGTCTGTTGATGTGATACTGTGATGGTGTTGCAATTATCCAAAACGTGACTCATACAAACTCAGACAACATAAAGAATGTTGCGTTATCGGGATTGTGAGTCTGATTGCCGGGTCGGTTGAACCGGTGCTTTGTTTTCAGTGGGCAGTGTTGTATAGAGTGGGCCAGAGTACCCGAACCTCCAGACAGTCATGGG
This sequence comes from Halisarca cf. caerulea, assembly GCA_963170055.1. Classification (NCBI taxonomy): domain Eukaryota; kingdom Metazoa; phylum Porifera; class Demospongiae; order Chondrillida; family Halisarcidae; genus Halisarca; species Halisarca cf. caerulea. The sequence goes on from CAUJGJ010000019.1 coordinate 67,393, forward strand.
CAGGCTTCTATGGAGCCTGTCCCTGTTTCATTCAAAGTAAAGGCCCGAAATCACTCCACTCGGACCGCAAGACAGAATACATCCTTAACATTCAGACACCTGTCCTGAGTTTATACAGTAACTTCAGTCATCAGTTAGTGTCTATTGGATTATACATTGCAGTTGAATATGGGCGTTTTTTACACTGGTCAAGTCATAATTGTGTTATATTCGTATGTGTATATGATATGTTTGTACATGTTGAGCACACATAAGGTGTCAGTTTTTCCACACATGGGTCACGGACTCTGCCAATTAAACTCAGTCTGTTCATATGTGTCTCAGCCAATGCTTCAAATCTTGTTTAGTCTACAGTGACCAGTGCGTGTGTGTGTGTGTGTGTGTGTGTGTGTGTGTGTGTGTGTGTGTGTGCATGTGTGTGTGTGTGTGTGATATCCCATAGTTTTTCCATATATGTAATATGTATTCAGTAGTACCTCTTCTGAGAGACCACCCACGTGAAAGACCACCTCTTTTGTAAGACCAGCCTTACTGGGAACAAATGCACATATCTCCCATACTAAATTTCCCCTCACCAGAGACCACCTCTTTTGAGAGACCACCTTTCACCTGTCCCTAAGGGTGGTCTCTCAAAGGGGGTACCACTGCATACAAAGCTTATTATCGTTGATCGTTGAGCTTTTGTGATGAAGAAATTTCAGTACTAACTGGTACCTCTTTTTGACACATTTTCAGCACAATAATTCAAGTTGTTTTGTATGCAGTTGCGACACATTTGCATATGTTGCTAACCGTGTGAAAATTATACACCAAACATTTCCATGTACAGTGAACCTCTCTAATCCGACACTCAATGGGGCTTGAAGAAAGTGTCGGATTAGTAGATTATCAGATTATGGAGCGTCTCTTACCATACTTTAATATGGTGACTGTACCTCATAAGATGGTCGGATTAGAGAGAATGTTGGATTATAGAGGTGTCAGATTATAGAGGTGTCGGTTTATAGAGGTGTCGGATTATAGAGGTTTCACTCATCATTATTTCAAGGCACCATACTAAATAGTAATGGTACTGTCTGTGGTCGTGCTGTTGATTTCGACTATCGCTACATGTGCTTCTCTGCCAAGCTTACTAGATTGAATTATGGTTGATGTAAGAAATTGCCATTCTCCATAAATCTGTTTTCCAAAAGGTGCTGCGTACGGTGAAGTCTTGATAATCTGGTACTCTGCGGAAACGATCACAATGTCATGTTATTGCTGAGTTTCTCACACTATACAGTAGTACCTCTTTTGAGAGATCACCCTCGTGACAGACCACCTCTTTTGTAAGACCAGCCGTACTGGGAACAAATGTACATATCTCCCACACTAAAGTCCCCCCCCCCCCCCTATCAGAGACCATCTCTTTGGTAAGACCACCTTTCACCTGTCCCTAAGGGTGGATTCTCTAAAAAGGTACTTCTGTATCCAGTGCTCCTCACCATTGTCTGATCTTATCCCCTGAAATCCGGTTCTGTTAGAACTTGGAGTTGTTAGATACTGATGTTTTGTTGTACAGCCGCAATGCTTGTAGTGACCCATGAGTCATTGTCCCGATGAATAGTGCATACTTTATTCCTGAATGTTATCTAATGTACACAATTTGTGTAGTTTTAATGAGTTTGTTGATTGATAGACATGATCTAATCGGCACAATTCACTCTGCAGTGAATGGAGAGCATGTTGATGTTTCACGTGATTTTGTGATTTCATTGAACGTTTGTTGTTGTCATTGAATGTCAACATGTAGGAGTATGTGAGCTTGTGTACTTGGTAAGAGGCGTATAACCGCACATAAGCATGTTACAAAGTTTATGTTTGTTCCTTTTCATTGCAGAGGGTGTCAAACACAGGAGAAAATAGTAGCTGCGGCCGCCAAGTCTTTTGTGATCATTGCCGACAATAGGTGAGTACATATGTATCCTACCCGAGTTCCCTCCTTCGTGTACGCAAGTACAGTATTGACGTCAATAAAATTCAGACCATTGCCATAGTAACCGTGTGAATGCAGCTGTGATCAAAATCTGACAGTTTAGTTGCCATGGTGACTTTTGACATATTATTTAAAACTTGGTAAATTTCCGGAACAAATGAAATCTTAAAACCTTTACTTGTAATACAGTGGAACTTCTCTATAACGGACACTTTGGGACCTGAAAAACAGAGGTTTCCCCTATTCAGAGGTTATTTTATATGCATAGCAATCTACAGTGGAACCTCTCTATAACGGACACTTTGGGACCTGAAAAACGGTTTGTTATACAGAGGTTTCCACTATTCAGAGGTTACTTTATATGCACAGCAATCTATCTGGACCCACAAAAGCAGTCTGTTATAGAGAGGTTTCCACTATTAGGGGAGTTTGTTATGAGAGGTTCCACTGTATCTGGACCCACAAAAGTGGTTTGTTGTAGAGAGGTTTTCACTATTGGGGGAGTTTGTTACAAGAGATTCCTCTGTATTAGATGATGAACAGAGGAATAGAGAGCAGGTACTACACATTCAGAAAACTTGGTCTATTGTCTAAATGTAGCCCTAGTCGGAATTTTCCCTGCTCAATCTTCCACTATTTTCAACCCAATGGAGCTGTTTCTATTGCCACACACTTTCAACCATATCTGGTATTTGATAGGCTTATGCATCTTGAGGAGCCAAAAACCACATTGTCTATTATGGAAACACACAAGAAAAAGAAAAACGTGCTAATGCAGCTGCCCACATTGAAACTTCTTTCATGCAATGAGTGTACACCTTGAATATCATAATTATTAGTGCTATGGTGTGTGGGTGTTAGAGTTAGCTTGTAAACCCACGGCCAAAGCAGAGTGGACTGTGCTATGCAAAATTGACCTTTCTACCTCTTTTCCCAGCTCCACTTTCAGAAACATGGTAGTTGTGCTGTCTGGCTACAAAGGCCTGCATATAGTCCACATAACGTCCATGTGATTCCAACCCTTTGCCCTCCTCAACAGCATGACGCAAAATGTCACAGATTTCACAATGAAGTGGAAGTGATACCTTTACCTCGAGGGGGGAGGGGGATCTTGGGTATTTTTCCCCCTCATAAAAGTTTGTGTAACCTACAAGTATTGTGAATGAACTGTGTATTTTGATCATAGATCATCGGAAATGGTGCACGCACACACACACATACGCAGCTTGGCCCAGAGCACCAATGAAGTCTATTAAAATCAATTTATTATGTCTCATAATGAATATACAGTAACCTAAAATAAGCTTAATGCAGGTTTCCTACTAAAAGAACCCTCAGTTGCCGCTAACCACAAGAAAGATCCTTGGCTTCATATTTTAGTTGCCATGGAAATCATTTTCATAATTGTGGAACAGTTTATGTTGGTATGTACCCGGTATTGAATTGAGCTCAGAATTTCAATTTCTGTGATTGTGTCATCATTTGTGGGGTAGCCAAGGCTACCATCACTGATGCAATTTTCAGTATGATGTCAATTTCTGAATGATGTGCACAATCTGTTTGATCTAGGTGTTGTACAATGATCATGGTTACATTTTTTATCAGTGTTAACACATTACGCCTGCATAAGCACACATACTGTGGAAACTCACTATAATGGATCCCTGGGGACACCAGAAATTCTTCATTATCTCAGAAATTCACTATAGCCAGTTACACTTTCATAGCAGACCACTAACTGGGACACGCAAATTTATTCACTATAGGCAGAAATTCCCTGGGACACACAAATTTATTCACTGTAGGCAGAAATTCCCTGGGACACACAAATTTATTCACTATAGGCAGAAATTCCCTGGGACACACAAATTTATTCACTATAGGCAGAAATTCACTGTAAGAGATTTCTTTATGACGAGTTTCCACTGTGTGTACAATGTATGTATGTGTAACGGTTATTCTAAGGGTTTGCACACTGTACTGTAGGTGACTGCACATGCAATAGGCTACCAGCTAGTCTTAAGTGTTGTGTGCACATCAGAATCTCAATAATTCAGCATTCAGTATTGTAACATTCCCTCTAATCCAACCATTTTCTGGGGGACAGTCGTCCCATTGGACAGCACTAAGAAACACTCAGTAATGCAGCATTTCCTGTTATCTGACATGTATTTGCGGTCCAGGAGTATGTCAGATTGTTCTGTAGAGGCAACTGTGTATAGATGTTCTTTGTATATCATTTGATCAGATTTTTGTACATGCTTTGTGTGTATATAATTGAACATTTGTGTAAGCGGGTTCAGTCTAAGTGTCATGCATTGTGCTGCAGGCGATTGCATATTATTTTTATGGTTAGATCTGAGTGTTGTGCGTACATTGGGTGTACAGTGGGACCCCTTTAATCCGGCCCCCTGAATTGGGGACACCCCTCTAATCCAGACCCCTGAATTGGGGACACCCCTCTTTTGTGGACGCATACCACTGGAACCAAATAATCCTCTATAATAAGCCGCAGTACATCTCCAACCCCTTAAATGAGGACACCTCAATAATCAGGACAGTGTTTTCAGGTCCCAAGGTGTCCGGAATAGAGGGGTTCCACTGTAGTCTATTGCACACTGTACATTGGTTAGTTTAATTAGTTAGGTTGTGTGATCTAGCATTGAGAACTGTGTAAGTGTTTATGTAAGGGTTTATGTTGAAATACAAGTTTAGGGAGGCAGCAGATCTCCAGGGGGGGGGGGGGGGGCAGATCTCCAAAGGGGGCCTAAATGCAGCCCTGGTTATTGAGAGGTTCCACTGCATGTGATATATCCCACATGACATGCAGTCTACTGTATGTGATGACCCTACCATCCATACATACAGTATAACCTCTCTATGATGACCACTCAAGGGACCAAGTGATGGTGGTCTTTGTAGACAGGTGGTCTGTATACAGAGGTGCATTAGTATCACTGAGGTGGTCCATGGAGCAGCCTACAGTGGTCACTATAGACAGGTGGTCCTTATACAGAGGTGCATTAGTATCACTGAAGTGGCTCATAGAGCAGCCTACAGCCTATATCACTTGTACAGAAAGACTGCTTTTCTGCAGGTTTCACTATATCTGCTTCCTGTGTGGGGCATTTATCATCCTGATCTAATATGACCTCTCTACTGTGAATGGAGGATGTTTGTTATAATTACATGCGCATATGACATCATGAAAGATTTTGATCAGTTTTGACTACCTTGTGGTCGTGCCTTCATTGACCACTATCCTTTTTCTTTTGTGTCTTTTCAGCAAACAATCTGGTTGCCTTGGAGAGAAGGTGAGTGCTGGTCACAATGACATGTTATGAGGAAGTCAACGCATGCATCATGCTACGCTATGTGTGGTACGTGTTGGTGGCGCCAGAGTGTACATCCTGTCTGGGAAATTTGTCGTACTTTCCTTTATCGGCCATTGTTGGCGTTCCGTTGTGCAAGTGTGCAGAAATGCCATTCGTATTCTCGTTTGTTTGCAAGGGGCGTGGGAGGTGAGATCATCGATAATTCGATCAAGGCGACACTGATACCCTCGGTGTGCCTGATGGGTCTTGGCTGGTCAGTGATATCTGCTGGCTTTGATGGACACTGCGCAGATTATGTCATTCTGCTAACTAGCTGGTCCCCCCTTTGATCTGCGCTCCAGTTATGCTGGGGTGTATCACTGTGGACATAACTAAGTGATTATCATGCATGCGACATGTGCAGTACCGAGTACCGGAATTCACATCAAAAGGATCCCCTTGCCTGCGGCGGTCTTTTATTTGAGTTAAAGCCCATAATTATGGCGCTCCATATATTATCAAGACATCGCAATCAATTCAATGACTTCCACCCCCGAAATATCTATCCCATAACGTAAAAGCATCCGCCTCGCTTATTGGTTATAGCGTCTACAGTGGTTGTTGTGATAAATTAGCTGATGAGGAATCATGTACATGCGACAAAATTGTCCCTAAAACACACAAGCCTCCCTCCCCCTGTGTATCGTTGAGTGCTGTATATTCAATGTGCAGCAGCATGCTACTTCTTCCAATCTTTCACTTTGTGAGTGAAAACAAGAGGCGCTTGTGTGGTAGATTAGGCTGTTGGTAATGCGCATGTCATGCAACATGTTTGAAAACCAGAATGCCTCCTTTTCTATCTCGGAGAGTACGCTTCTGTGGTTCACCATCGTATGGGCTGTTTGTGGCTATGTTATTGCTTTTGTGTGATGGCTTACATGTGAGCTCTCTCTTTGTGTGAGTACCGCACAGTAGGGAAACTCATGTCTGAAAAGTTTGCAAATCACTTCATTTTGGGGGAAGCAGACACATTCTCAGTTTAAAATTCACAATGGTGGCCATGTTTCTGTAGTGAATCCTCAGAGAGTTATAAGGACACCATTGGGACCACATTTAACTGTCCTGTTTATGGAGTTATCCTCATTTTGGAGGGTGTGAATGTACAAAGGTCAAGGCGAGGGGTTTCAAAAAGGGGCAGAGCCTTGTTGTCCTGTTAAAGGAGGTGGCTGCATTTCGGAGGTGCCTTTTAATACACATGTAGATGTTTCACTGCACTGTACAAACAGTATGCCATGATTATTCGCCTACTGAACAATTCACAAAGGAAGACAGCCCATTCACGAAGTTTGTAAGTGTCATTGGTTGTGGGGTTATCCCTTGATGTGGTATTTTGCACTTGATTACCAGTGCTCTCATTCCCCCATTAGCAAACATTACGAACATGAAAAACTGCCTCAATGTAAATGCATACATACATACATATGTATATCTTTATTGTATTTGTTTCTGTAACATTCATCATATCGTGTATGTGTTATTTTCCATGCGACTAAACTTTGACAGTTTTCACAGATTTTCAACCATCTGTGAAACTTTACACCAGTGAAAAAATTTAGATCAGGCTCTTGTGCAATGGCAAAACATGGCCGTCCGCGAATACAAAAATGCAAAAAATTGCTAAAAGCCAAGATCCACAAAAGTTTTACCCTGCGAAAATTAAAGTGTATATGTTAGTATGTTTTTATGCAAAAACATGTATGTACGCACTCACAATGTTGAAAAGTCGCAGTGATCGAGTGTACATTTGGCTTTATCAGTTTTTCTCTAGCATGGCAACAGTATTACAGTGTTAGAGATAAGGAGCAAGTGTCGGATGGACAAATGTCCTAGCATCATTATTTTGGGTCGGACAATTTCAGTTTTGCTCCAACATATTTTGGAGAAGTACACATGTGCCACAGATGTGCCACAGTAGATGTGCATCAACAAATAGTGAAAGCATAAGTAGACATTCTCAGTACAAATGACTTGGTAACATCACTGTGTGTGTGAAATATACATGAGGTAGTGCTCAGCCAAATATCTGACCCAAACTTATTTGGATCAGACAAAATATCAAAATGGTCGGACAATGTCTGAATGCTGACCGCTATTTCCAACTATGGTATTATGTGAGACCATGTGCATTTGTTTAATCATTCAGTGTTCAGAATTAGCAAATACTTAAACTTTGTTATACCATACAAGTATGTATGTATATATGTACATGCATTCATACACACATACATGTATGCGTACATATGTACATGCATTCATACACACATACATGTATGCGTACATATGTACATGCATTCATACGTAAATACATGTATGCGTACATATGTACATGCATTCATGTGCACATACATGTATACATACATATTTACATGTATTTATACGTACATACATGTATACGTATGGCTACACATTATATATAGTATTGATCAGTTACTTGGTTTGATTGAAAGCACTTGTTTTTCCGTATGTGCTTCGATTTTCGCGGTTGTAAACTTTCATGGTGCATATGGTACTGTGTATTATAAGTATGGTATGTGTGTGTGTGTGTGTGTGTGTGTGTGTGTGTGTGTTTGGTGTGTGTGTGTGTGTTTGGTGTGTGTGTGTGTGTGTGTGTGTGTGTGTGTGTGTCCAGTTGGTCTGGGAGCCTAATTAGTAGTGCTAAAAATTCCTGACTGTACCCAGCAGATTGGGCAACCTAAAGTGCGAAGGTTTTGGTTTTCTCAGGACTCCAAGTTTAATTGTACTTGAGAGCCATTCACCACTGGAAACAGAATACTCTTGGGTACATTTATCCTCAGGTGTTAGTGTAATTCCAGCCAAATGACTGGTGCTGCCATATGCTATCATCCTGAAAGTCACCAAGCTGGAGGCGGAGAATCATGCAGCCCCGAGTCCAGGATGGATATATCGATGCCATCACTCAGGGCTGTACCCCACCTCTCCTCATCTCGTGGGTCTTGCAAGTCCACAGATGAGTATCCTCTCTCTGCACTTAGGGGGTCATCGTGGGACTAGGATCAGTGGGGCTGTTGCCAGCAGAACCATTGATCTTGGTGTTTCCTGATGGCTCAACCCCCTAAATGGGGTCCACATAGCCAGTGAGCTGGCAGTGGTAATACAAGTACAAGTGTGTGTGTGTGTGCGTGCGTGCGTGTGTGTGTGTGTGTGTGTGTGTGTGTGTGTGTGTGTTTGTGTGTGTGTGTGTGTGTGTTTGTGTGTGTGTGTGTGTGTGTGTGTGTGTGTGTGTGTGTTTGTGTGTGTGTGTGTGTGTTTGTGTGTGTGTTTGTGTGTGTGTGTGTGTGTGTGTGTTTGTGTGTGTGTGTGTGTGTGTGTGTGTGTGTGTGTGTGTGTGTGTGTGTGTGTGTGTGTGTGTGTGATGGCATAATTATAAATATCTGTTTGATGCACAGCTCCATGTCACTATTATGATGATGACATAATGGGCACCCATCTCATATGAGATCATGCATTTAGGCATTTGTTTATTCTGAATGCCTTGTGCAGCTGTCCTATTGAGACCATTGGCATACCAGTGATAATGCCAAACAGTATTCTTGTTTGAAGAACAACCCAGGAAGGCTTTGGCCTTACGGTTGCTACACTAGCCATCAATTAAGGAAGAGAAGCGAACCCACGTTTATATGCACCCAATGAGAACAGCTTGTGTCGTAGAAAACTGCAAAGTTACAGTATAATAGGTTGTCAATGGAACCTCTGTAATCTGACATTCTCTTTAATTTTACGACTTTTGAGGGACAGTCACCATGTTGAAGTGTATTGAGGTTCATTTCTTAATCCTACGACCTCTATAACCTGATACGTTTGTTGCCCACAGAGTGTGGGATTATGGAGGTTCCACAGTACAATGTCTTATGAGAAGTACAGTTGAACCTCACTATATTGAACCCTGGGTACAATGAACTCATTGATATAACAAACACAAACCTTAGAATGTACACCTCCTGTATTTACTCTATTGTGAATGATCCCTGATGTAGTGAACACCTTGATGTAGTGAACACCCTGATGTAGTGAACACCTTGATGTAGTGACCACCCTGATGTAGTGAACACCCTGATGTAGTGAACACCCTGATGTAGTGAACACCCTGATGTAGTGAACACCCTGATGTAGTGAACACCCTGATGTAGTGAACACCCTGATGTAGTGAACACCCTGATGTAGTGAACACCCTGATGTAGTGAACACCCTGATATGGTGAAACTTTTCAGCGGTCCTGAGGAAGTTCGTTATAGAGAGTGTGACTGCATTGTACTAAGCTGTGATAAGAACCATCGTGCCTGCCTGGGTATAGTTCTCTTGTGTCATTACTGCTCTATGCTTTGACATAGTATTGTGTTCTCTAGCAAACACAAAGCATTAGACCGACTGTATTTCAAGTAACTAGATACACAAGGTGTGGATAGGTGAGGGTTCACTGTACAAATAGTAGGAAACATGAGTTCCAGATTCCTGGGATGAGTTACTGTTTATACAGGTGAAAACAGATACAGTGTGCAGCTACGGTTCTGATTGTTGGTAATTGGAATAGGCTACACCCTTTGCTGGTATTTGACGGGTTCTACCACAAAGTTTTCGCTCCCAAGTTATGACAGCTGCATATTCAGTGTATGCACCTCGGAATCTGGTTGTAAATTGATTTCACAGCACTCAATATGCGCAGTTCTGTAAACATAGGTGTCGTGTGCATGCGTGTAGATCACTTGCAATCCGATGAAAGTCTGAAAAACTCAGCACATGTGTTACTGAAATCTGAGACTTATTCAACATCAATTTTTCTATTATCCTAAGCGACCAACACACACTAATCAGTCAATTCACTTGAAAATAGTTTAGATTGTGAGAAAACAGTACTCATGTGTGAAGACGGTACGTCAGCAGTAGTCATACGGCCTAACCTTGTTAAGACGAACTTTAGGGGACCCACTAAATTTGTTCTCATTATCAGAAGTTCTTCTTATCAGGATATAGTAATACATGTACAGTACTACAGCAAACCAAACAGGGCTAGGAAACTAGTTTGTGTAGAGCAGAAATTTGTCCAAAGAGTGTTCTTCTTAATGAGGTTCTACTGTAATCAAAGCATGACTATTGCATCGAAATAGTGCCAGCCATTGCATGAAAATAGTGCCAGCAATTGCATCAAAATAGTGCAAGCAATTGCATCAAAATAGTGTCTGGTCCAGCAATTACATCAAAATAGTGCCAGCAATTGCATCAAAATAGTGCCTGGCCCAGCAATTACATCAAAATAGTGCCAGCAATTGCATCAAAATAGTGCCAGCAATTGCATCAAAATGGCGCTAGCAATTGTATTGAAGCAGCATTGACAATCTTGTCTGGTATAGGCCACCTGTGCTCATTTCCCCACATGCGGTTGGCATGTGCACACCCCTGATAATTGTGTCAAATGTCTAATGGTTTGTTGCACTTATTGCCAAATTACCAAGCAATCAAACAGATTTGGCACCATGCCAGAATCAAGTTCAACAGCAATAGGTGTGGATGTATCAACCTTCACTGGTTTCTTCTGTACATCAAAATGTGGACATATGAGCGTGTTACACCTCAGCTATAGTAATTTTCTCAATTGGTCCTATTTCAATCCGGATTTTTCAAGCTGTCTCAATTATCTTCTGCCAAGCGGACCTAGTGCTAGCATTCACTACATTTTGTTGTGGTTGGAATCTGAGCATGTTAATGTGAACGGTTTAAATAAATGCTAAGTGATATGATGCGAGTAACGCCTTCGCATTGGTTAGGTATGAGTGAGGGGGTAGGTGTCTTGTGTGATTTGCACTTTGTTGGATATATAACACACTGTGTCATGTGGTGCGTGGTGCAGTGTTAACCTCTATAATCTGACACTCTGCGGGCCAAAATTATGTGTCAAAGTACAAAGGTTGTGAAGTATTGAGGGATTATTTGTACTGCAGTATGGGGACTGCACCTCATCACAGGGGGACCTCTATTGAAGGACACCTCATTTGCAGCCACCTCCTTTAACCGGACAGTTGCTCTGCCCAATTTGACATCCCAACATTGACATGTGTACATTTAAACCCTCTGAAATAAGGACAGCTTACTGTGGTCCCAATGGTGTCCTTAGACGTCTCGCTGTATTTTGTGGTGAATGTTGCATTATTGAGGTGTTAGATTGCAGAGGTTTCACTGTATTTACTTTTGGTGGTGGTCCTGTTGACAGGAATGGTGTAGATGGGGATGAGCATTTTCTGAGAATACCTTTGTATGTTTGTGTGTACTGTGTCGGTGAAACGTGTAAACTTTGGAGGGAACAGTGTACAATGAGCGCAGTATGTAATTGAATGCACATTAATCCATTGTTGGATTTTCCATCGTAAAATCATAATACTGAGTATTCTTGTGTAAGAATTTGGGGGAGGGAGTGAGGGGGTGGGGCAGTACCCCCTCAACTGAAATTTTCGGAGGGCAACTGCCCCCTGTTCCACCACAAGTGCTGTCTACTTTCATCTTTTGGATAATTTCATGCTTGTGTGTGTGTGTGCGTGTGTGTGTGTGTGTGTGTGTGTGTGCATGTGTGTGTGTGTGTGTGTGTGTGTGTGTGTGTGTGTGTGTGTGTGTGTGTGTGTGTGTGTGTGTGTGTGCGTAACTGTTTGTGTGGTGTGTGTGTCTCTCTGTGTATAGTAGTAGTAGTGATTACATGCATGCATGTACCTGTACATGTGCAGGCATGCACACACACTTGCAGGGTGTGTGTGTGTCATTCCCCACCATTGATTCCCTTTGCGTAGTGGAAAAGAGGTCTTCCCATTGAGGTGTTGGCCTTTGCCTATCGTCCTGTGAAGTTGCAAATTGAGAAGAAATTTGGAGGGACGGCTGATTTGAGGCTTGCCCAGAACAAAGCGGTGAGTATGTATCCATGGTCAAATGTATCCGGGGGGGGGGGGGGGGGGGGGGTGGGGGTGAGTATCAATCCCATGAACAGTAGACTGATCTGGCCATTGCTGCTGACTCGACAGATTTTGCCACCCACAGCTACACTCATATGTCTTCCACATGTACACACATGTGCTAAGCCCATAATATACTGCATGTGGACGTTTGTCGCTGGATGGCCTCATTTGTATGGCTTATGTGTACACACACACTTGATATTACAATGGGGCATTTTGAGCATACAGTACTTGGATGCATCATGTGAGCTGTTGCTATGTAACTGTACACATGGGAAAGCAAGCACACAACTGCATGTGGATTGAGCTCTGGGATTATGTCAGGGAATGATTGTGTGTGCAGTTGTTCCTTTGTGTGCTTCAGCACGGAAGGGGAAGGAAGGATGGTATCTTTAAAGGATTCAGTGCACATCTACCACAGTGCTGTACAGTGGAAGGGTTGGACTAAATTTTTTCATGACTGCCATAGGAGAAACCGAGGAGTAGGGATGATAGCTTACCATCTCTCCCACAAGACTGTCTCCTCTACCTCTCCTCCCCTTCCCTGCACCCATCACTCATCTCCCCTCCACTCCCCTCCCCCTCCCTGCCCCCATCACTCCCCCCTTCCCTGGCCCCATCACTCACCTCCCCTCCACTCCCCCTTCCCTGCCCCATCACTTCCCTCCCCTTCCCTGGCCCCATCACTCCCCTCCCCTTCCCTGCCTCCATTGCTCCCCTCCCCTCCCCTGCACCCCATCACTCCCCTCCCCTTCCCTGCCTCCATCCCTCCCCTCCCCTCCCCTGCACCCCATCACTCCCCTCCCCTTCCCTGCCCTCATTGCTCCCCTTCCCTCCCCCATCAGTCCCCTCCCCTCCCCTGCTCCCATCACTCCTTCCACTCCCCTGCCCCCATCCCTCCCCTCCCCTCTCCTCTCCTGCCGCCATCACTCCCCTCCCCTTCCCTGATCCTCATTGCTCCCTCCACTTTCCCTTGCACCCCAACACTCCCCTCCCTTCTGCTCCAAATGTCTGGGAGTACATTTTCCTATTGCTATGGTAACGATCAGTTCATAGATAGCAAAGTATTTATATGCGGCACTTGATTTTATTGGGTTGCATCGCTAATTAAAGTAATCAACATACGTAGAATTAAATTAAGAGTAAAAAGGGTACAGTTACCTTTGAACGGTGAAATGTGCAATCATATCAAGCATTGTGGTGTGCATAAGACATGCTGGTCACTCGTATCAGCGATGGATATTGAAAATGGGGGGCATCGTTTTTTTATGAAATGATGATGAAATAAAGCGATGATGTGAGCATTACATAACATGTTGTCTGTGAATCAATCATGCATAGACTGCATGTCTGAACACACACATGCAGGACACAGCTGCAATGGAATCCCCAGTATTATTCCCAGGGGGGTTCCTGAACTTGTGTACTGGTGGGAGAGCACACTCCTAGCGGCTGTTGTGGGAGCTGTTGTGGAGCTATTTATGCATGTCTGGTGTACATAACCTTGAACCTCACTGTCCCAGCCTCGCCACTTTCAAGTCCCTGGGGACTTCGCAGATGTGTATGGCAACGAGTGTCATGTTACAGTGAACCTGTCTCCAAGGACACCATTTAAGGGACTCTTTGAGAGTGGTCTCTCTACACAGGTGGTATTTATGCAGAGATGTACCAATATCCCTGAGCTTACCCATGGATCATTCTATAGTGGTCCTTATAAGCAGGTGCAGCAGTCCCTTCTACACAGGTGGTCTGTTAACCTGGTTCAACTATATGGCTGTATGTGTTTATGTGTGTGCATATAGTACATGTACACATGTGTTGATTTGCATACACAGTATAATATTATGCACAATTGTGTAAGTGTGTGTGTGTGTACATGTGTGTGTGTGTGTGTGTGTGTGTGTGTGTGTGTGTGTGTGTGTGTGTGTGTGTTGTTTTAAATTATTATTCCAATGCATTAATACTCAGTGGTGCATGCACATGTGCGTCTACACGTGTGTCTATACTATGAACTGCTCAGGTAAGCCTCATGTTGTATCACTGGCAGGTGTTCATGTCATTTTGTATCGCACACCCGTAGCAGAGAACTAGCCTGCTGATTGAATACCATATTCCTCTGTTGTTGTTGCTGTTGCTGCTAGCCTTCCTGTTAAGTGCGATTTGGTGCTGGCCAATTCAATAGTGTGTGTGTCATGCTACAAGACGTGTCGGTCTTGTCTGGTCTGTAATCATATCACATGAGAGATTCTGTGTCTTGCGTACATACCTGATCTTGATGTAATCTTCACACACATGTGGGTGTTCACGTGCATACACATGTACAAATGCGTGTGTGTGTGCAGGCACACATACACACACACAAATGCACACACGCACAAACGCTCGCACACACACACACACACACACACACACACACACACACACACACACGGGGTGAGAATAATACGACTATAGAAACACATGTGTGTATGTGCATCAATTCTCTAAAACACATTTTCTGAAAGTGTTTAATTTGTTGTAGGAGAATAGCATCCCCTGGTGGTTTACTTCCTGTATGTGATGCACTGCTGATGTGAGTTCAGCTTTTCACAATGTGTTGTTGCAATGTTTTAGGTGTGACTTCGATGCCTCCTTACTGTAGCATTCAGAAGTTGCCTTGAACAGAATCTGCATGCACACCAATACAAGCAAACCCCTTCTTACATGTGCCACCTAGAATAATGTGTATGTGCGTGTGCATGCATGTGTTTGTGCACTTGCATGTGTGTGTGTGTGTGTGTGTGTGTGTGTGTGTGTGTGTGTGTGTGTGTGTGTGTGTGTGTGTGTGTGTGTGTGGAGGTGTGTGTGTGTGTGTGTGTGTGTGTGTGTGGAGGTGTGTGTGTGGAGGTGTGTGTGTGTGTGTGTGTGTGTGTGTGTGTGTGTGTGTGTGTGTGTGTTCTGTGTGGACTGTATGTGTGTGTGTGTGTTTGTACGCACGCTCGTGTTTGTGTGTGTGTACATGCATGTATACTCTGTATGTACAACATTGCATGTTTTATGGACATGATGCTGTTAATTAGACAGAACACATTTCAATGATTCTGAAAGGATGAAGTAATCTAAGTTACTTCGTTCAGTGTTAGACTAATCTGTTGCAACATCAACTGGCAGTGAGATGATGCGACTGTGGTTTACAGAGCCTTTGTTTTAGGTTCGTATGAATGGAATCACGCATTGTTGTTGCTTGTTCTTCAACAGAATATCTGTAGATAATGAATTCTTCTTGTACCAGAGCAAAGACTCTAGTTCGTTTGCTTGTCTTTAATCCATGTATCCTACATCTGTGTCCAGTTACATCATTTCTGTTACCTGCGCCAATTTTTTAATGTTTATATTTGGTAATTCATATTTCTAGAAATAATATCTGATGTATCAGGCATTATGTTGCTTAAATGTGTATGTATTTTTAAACTTAGTGAAGTAAATACAGAATATTCCCTGATAAACAAGGATTTTTGAGACAATAATTACAGAAGACCAGTTTTCACTGTAAAAACACTCCTATGTGGTTATCAGGATTTTTACTGTGGGGTATGGCTATGGTACATATGTGTCTAAGTACAGTAGATTCTCAGCACGACAAACCCGAGAGGGTCACTGAAAATTCTTCACCATGTCAGAAATTCACTAAATCATTCAAACTTCTGTAGGACCACATAACCTGAGATGTATGTGTAAAAATTATTTCCTATTTTGTGCAAAATTCTATGTAAGAGTTTTAAGCTATATCCCGCTGTACTTTCTCAGAGATGTGCACTTTTTGTGTGCTGTAATGCTAGCTGTTTTCTCCCCCCAGCCCCGCCACTCTCGGCATTGCGCAACGTGACTGTCACTATCAGTTTAGCACAGTAGATCCTCCACCATCTGACCCTTCTATAATCCAGCATGCAATCTCTCTAATCTGACCTTCGTTTGAAATCCAGTCACCATATAAAAGTATGCTAAGAGTCACTCGATAAGTCAACAATCTCGAAGTGTTATCTGACAAGTATTTGCTCCCCTCTGAGTGTCAGACTATAGAGGTTTCATGTACTGTACGTGCATTCAGTTATCTCAAGTTTCAATGCTTACCGCATTTTGAAAATGTTGACGTGACTGTCTGTAATGTGTATGATTCGCATGTAGTTGTTTATAATGCAAAACTTTGAACATACATCGAAAGGGGGTCTTCAGAGCCTGCAGGTCCTGAGCCTACCACAGAGTATTTGACGTTTTGACATTGACATTTTCCAAAATGAGTAAAATGCAAACTGGCACTGTTTCTGTGTATGTGTTTGTGTCCTGTGACATGCAGTGGAAACTCTGTAATGTTACACTCTGTGTGGATGGATATAAGATCCCTTACAGACTCTGAGGTGGACTGATCATCTGGTGACTCTTGGAGCACTTGTTTGTGTAATTTAATATTAATAACACAGTGTGTGTATTGCCTTTTTTGGAGGTTCTTGAGTGACCTTGATGTGTTGCTGTGTGTGTTGCAGTGTGTGTTGCAGTGTGTGTTGCAGTGTGTGTTGCTGTGTGTGTTGCTGTGTGTGTTGCAGTGTGTGTTGCAGTGCGTGTTGCAGTGTGTTACCACTGTTGAGATAACATGCAGTGTGACTTGTGTTTGTCATTTTACCTGTGTCATTGCGATTACCACATGGTCACACCCAGCCTATGCCGACTGTCATACAGTTAAACCTGTCTTAAGGACCACCAGTAAACAAGGACCACCAGTAAATAAGGACCACCAGTAAAAGGGACCACCAGTAAACAAGGATCACCAGTAAACAAGGACCACCAGTAAACAAGGACCACTAGTAAACAAGGACCACCAGTAAACAAGGACCACCAGTAAAAGGGACCACCAGTAAACAAGGACCACCAGTAAACAAGGACCACCAGTAAACAAGGACCACCAGTAAACAAGGACCATCTGTCTGTAGGCTGGTCCGTGAAACACTATAGCAATACAAAGCAACCTGGCAATTGGGACCACCTAAGAATTGGTGACAGTATAAGACAGTCCCCAGGGTGGTTTTAGTTCACAAGTTCCACTGTATATGACTATCATGTCATCATGTGCCATGGTATTGCTGTGTTGGAGCATAGACACGCTATACGTAGTATAGAGTGTCTATGGTTGGACCACATATTTCTTCAAATAGTGACAAAAATTAGTGGAGGCAAATCAGTCAGTGTGAGTGTCTGATAAATGCTGTACTTGCTAAGTGGCAGTTGGTCACACGTCAGTTACTGTAAGCTCTTGCTAACTTCATTTGCGTCTCTTCCTACTGAGTGGGTGGGAGCTATTCGGAAATTATCCCAAGGAGGGGTAAACAGCATTCTTGCAATAAACTTTGTGTGTGGATGTATGTACTGTGTATGTATGTATCCATGTGTCTATAAAATAATTGTAGGTTATCACTCATTGCTCGGGGGAGGGGGTGGGGCCATGCCCCCTCAGCCCCCATTCTCTCACCAAGGTATAAGCTCTGTGGGCCTTGGGCCATACTGCAGACCCAACCTAGTGGTTGTTGCGGGCTGATGGCTGGTGAAAAGTGAGGAATAGTTGTTGCGTCATGTAGGCAGAATGTAGGGCTCACTGTAACAGATTAGTGCCTTACGTGATGACCCCTGCTAACAGTTCTACTGTGCGTTGTACTTTGTACATCACTGCATCACGAGGAGTACAGACATCTCAGCACTTTTAGGGCTGGCAGGTTGTGCAAGTTGTAAACTTGCTGAGTAATGACCCGATCGCTTGGTTCACTTGGTGGTAAAAAGTGCACCTGTCGTGAAGGGAAATATTCATAAATTCAACTTAGTCACAAAAGTTGTGAAATAAACCTTGTGAAGTTTGTCTGCTACAAAGTGTTATTGTATGTTACATTGTATTACATATGTACAGTATATAATTGTGTGTAATTTACAGTAAATGAAGAGTGATGGTCAAAATACAAGCAAGAATAGTAAAAATGCCAAAAGCTCCCTTAGCCACCTTACGACAGGTTCTCCACCAAGGTCCATGTATATGTCCTTTGGATTGTGCAGCTATTTGCGATGGCTGCACTCAGCAAGTAACAGTTGCTATGTCTGCTATGTTTGTTATCTTGATATCCTAAAGGTAATAGTGGTGGTAGTTGTTTTGCCAGGTGAATTGTGAGCTGTATAGAGTTTCTTTAGGACACAGAATCATTGCTTGTGTACATACTTGCGGATGCTAGACAGGTTTTACAACAACTGTGTGGTTTAATAGGGAGATTGACTATGGAAATGCAAATACATATGCTTCAGTTAGTGTACTTTACTGTCAGTACACTTTGACAACACGTTATCACACACGCATGTGCGGGCTTGCGTATCAATTTGTGTGTACCATGTTCAACTAAATTTGAATCTAATTTGTTTCATTTGTGAGTGTGTCCTGATATGCTAGGTGGTTCAATGGATGGTTGTAATTGCACTGTGGTGTAATCTAGATTATCTCGTGTTTCTACATATTTTGAGTGGCAACCCTGAAGTGAGCAACAGCTGTGGTGTGTGTGTGTGTGTGTGCGCGCGTGTGTGTGTGTGCGTGTGTGTGTGTGTGTGTGTGTGTGTGTGTGTGTGAGTGTGTGTGTGCATGTGTATGTTGTGGAGTCACATAAGCCCCACCCTTTGCCACCACGACACTTGCATATCCATTAGCATATTGCCATGGCGACATTCTGGCGGATTGGGTTTATGTGCAGGTGTTTTCGGGGAAAACTGTCTATGAGTGTGTATACTACATTCCATCTCCCTGGCTCCCCTTTTCCTGTCTGAAGAATGTTGATGTTGTGAGAACCTGTACTCCTGACATTTTATAGGCGACAGATTTACCTAGCCATGACCTGTAATATTGTTAGGCTGTCAATCTTTAATTAATTACATACATTAATTGAATTTGGCACATCATGCTCCCATGTGTTATGCCCCTTGATGGCTGTGAATATTGTGCGTTTTAATGTGCTTCACTTGAAATTATGTCCAATCTATAACGAGTGGCCTTGTGGACGAAATTTGCTGTCAGGTTGGCACTAGATTTTATTACTTGCCTTTTAAACTTCCCCGGCAGATTGGCTGATCCTGGATTCTGTGTGCATTCCAGCGTTACTACCATTTTTGGCATTCTTGGAAATGTTCACCTAGCGTCGTTGGTTGCTGTTGCACGGCTACAGCCAACACGACAACCAGCAAACATGTACTACATATGCACACTATCAGTGGAACATGTATAGTACACACACACACACACACACACACACACACACATACACACACACATACACACACACATACACACACACACACATACACACACACACACACACACACACATACACACACACACACACACACACACACACACACACACGCACACACATACACACACACACGCTAGACACACGTACTTCAATAGAACCTTGTCAAGAGCACTCTTAAGACAAATGTCTGCTTAAAACTAGTTTCCGAGCCCTGTTTGGTTTGCTGCAGTACTGTATGTGTGCTCTTGGATACAGGGATTAAGCGGCAGTGGAAGTTAATACAAGCTGTCAATGGTCAACTGTCAAATGAGTCCCTATTAGCTAGCTCGTTTTGATTGTAGTAAAGAGTATTTATTGCTTATAATAAAGATATGTTGAAGAAGGAAATAGTAGCCTAAGTTGGTAAATTCAGTATAGTAGATTGTGTGTACATTGGTTGAAAGTGCTGAATTTTGGAATACGTGAACTCTCATTTCAGCTAAAGTATTGCAACGCACTGTAGTGGTCTTCACCTATGAGGGAATTTAATTCCCAAGTTTCACATGCAATAGAGGAGTGAATGGCGAAATACTTGAGACTAGACCATGCAAAAGTTATGCTGGTGTATTTAGTTGCTACCCTTCGAGATGACATAAACACAAACTTGCATTCTAGGCCTTGAAGGCAAAAAATTAGCCCCCCAAAAATGATAGTTATTACAATAGTTCATATATGGTGGGTATGAACTTATGTCCCAACAATTTCTAGATACAGTAGAACCTTGTTCAGAAGAACACTCTCAAAACAAAATTCTGCTTAATACAAACTAGTTTCCAAGCCCCTGTTTGGTTTGCTGTAGTACTGTACATGTATTACTATATCCTGATAAGAACTTCTGACAATGAGAACTAATTCTGTGTGTGTGGATCCCCTAAAGTTCATCCCAAGGAGGTTTGGCTGTGTTTATTTTGGAACTGCATGAACGTTAACCTTGGCAACTTGTGGTGAATTTCTGTCGGTAGATTATTCTATAACGTTAACCTTGGCAACTTGTGGTGAATTTCTGTCAGTAGATTATTCTATAACGTTAACCTTGGCAACTTGTGGTGAATTTCTGTCAGTAGATTATTCTATAACGTTAACCTTGGCAACTTGTGGTGAATTTCTGTCAGTAGATTATTCTATAACGTTAACCTTGGCAACTTGTGGTGAATTTCTGTCGGTAGATTATTCTATAACGTTAACCTTGGCAACTTGTGGTGAATTTCTGTCGGTAGATTATTCTATAACGTTAACCTTGACAACTTGTGGTGAATTTCTGTCAGTAAATTATTCTGTCTCGTTTGCCGCAAGTCCTCTGTGGGGGAAAACGTGGTGCTGTGTACATTATCTCTCTAAACCAAACACACTTGGGACCAAAAGGAAGCTTTGGTTCAGAGAGGTTTCCAGATTAGAGAGGTTCTATATGTACAGCAAATATATAGAGCAGGACTTGAAAACAACATCCAGTTTGGAGACGGTTCAGATTTCAGAGGGTTTGGTTTAGAGAGGTGTCACTGTAATACTGTAGGAGACAAGTGATCATTGTGCTTCGTGTCACATCTGTCCGTGCTTAGCACCAACTTGCGTGGACGTACACAGCGTATTTTTACACCCTGTATTGTTTAGTCACTCCCCCCTTGTCCAGACCACCAAACCGCTTTCATGGCGGTTTTGTTACATTTAATACTCACTGTAGTGAGGATGATCGCGTGTCCAAGATTGTACTGCATGTGCTGTACTAGACCTTTGGCTGTAGTGATTTTGTGATGTAGGCAAGAACTTCCCTTGTCATTGTGGATTAATTCAGGTCACACTCTCCAGAATCATATGCCTATACTGCGTCCGCTTTAATTTTCTCGGGGTGTAGATTTCGTGGATTTTGGCAAGTTTTAGCAATTTTTGCTTTTTGTATTCGCGGACGGCCATGTTTTGCCATTGCACAAGAGCCTGATCTGAATTTTCGTGGGTGTAAACTTTCATGGGTGGCTTACCATCCGCGAATACCCTGAATATTAAAGTTCACACAGTAGTTGAACTTGCTTTGTGTATACATCGAATACCTTGTTTAGAATATGCAGTACCTCTGGGTAATACGCACTCCTCACTCTTTTTTAACAGTGTGGTGTACACACACTAGTCCGCATGCTGCAGTGGACACTCTACAGTGTAACTTCTCTAAACCGAACACCCTTGGGACCAAAGAAATGGTTCAGTTTAGAGAGGTTTCCGGATTAGAGAGGTTCTGTATGTACAGCAAATATAGAGAGCAGGACTTGAAAACATGTCCAGTTTAGAGAGGTTTCACTGTATAATCCAACACTCACATGGTGTTGTCAGATTGCCAAGCCACTTGTGCTGTGGCATATTGTACTTTAGTTTGATGAGTGTATCTCAGAAGATAATAATAATAATAATAATAACCTACTGAGCCACCAGCACCCCCCAGAAGATGGTCTGATTAAGAAGATTGTTGGATTTTCAAGGTGTTGGATTACAGAGGTTCTATTGTAAAAATATATTTTTCTGCTAACAAGTACAAATTTT
This sequence comes from Halisarca cf. caerulea, assembly GCA_963170055.1. Lineage (NCBI taxonomy): Eukaryota > Metazoa > Porifera > Demospongiae > Chondrillida > Halisarcidae > Halisarca > Halisarca cf. caerulea. Next base: position 89,567 of record CAUJGJ010000019.1, read on the forward strand.
CAATATGACCCCCTTCAAGCAGGCTCTATTGAACTTTAATGTTTAATTGAGTTGGTGAGAATTTTGCTACCATCCTAACCCAAGGTCTAATTGAAATGAGCATAACCTTTTCCTGGGTTGTACACCCACACACACAGGTACACACAAGTACACACAAGTACACACAGGTACACACACAGGTGCATCTGTAGCATGTATAGGGTTTCATGATGTGAATTGATAGAGGTCTGTGTAGTGCAGGTGCTTGTATCCATTTTGTTCAGATGAATTGATAGACAAGAAATTGTTATGTAGCATTTGTATGGTGTAATTGAAGGGAAGGATTGAAGCTGCATCAATGGGTGTGTAGAAGCTGATAAGACAGTGAAATTAAATACATGCAGCGACCCTTAATTGATTGAATGCATGTGAACTGATCTGTGATCAGTAGAGAGTGTGGTGAAGGCCGGTGTATGTGTTGGTGTTCGTCGTTGAAGACATTCCTGTTTGGTCAAAGGGAGTTTAGATACAAGAAGGATTCAGTGCAAAAGTTTAGTAGGATAGGTGATTGATGGAAGAGTAATGGCTGATAGGGAGTGGTAGCCTTGTTATTTGGGAAGTGTGTGTGTGTGTGTGTGCGTGTGCGTGTGCGTGTGTGTGTGTGTGTGTGTGTGCATGTGCGTGTGCATGTGTGTGTGTGTGTGTGTGTGTGTGTGTGTGTGTGTGTGTGTGTGTGTGTGTGTGTGTGTATGTGCATGTGTTAGTGTATGTGTATGTGTGTGTGCATGTGTGTGTGTGTGTGTGTGTGTGTGTGTGTGTGTGTGTGCTTGTACTGTACATATGGTCAGCATAACATGGTATGAGTTATGGATTGTGTGTAAAGGCCCTATATGAATACGCATCCTCTGTGCAATGGTTCTTGCAATGAAGTTTATGAATAAGCCACATTTCTTCCCTTTCATTCTCAGTTACACTGTATTTGAAATATTTCACTACTTCCGTGGGTGTGTAGCGATAGTTATGTATATATATAGTAAAGTGGAATTTCCGATAGTGGACGCTCTGAAATATGGACAGCTTCTCTACAAGGACACAGCTTGAATTCCCAAAATATTTTCTCCCCACAGCGCCTACACACTTTAAACCACCCAAATATGCAGGGCAACTTCCTTACATAGGACAAAAGAGGCTCCCTTATAAGGTGTCCTTTAGAGTATTCGGAGATTCTACTGTTTTATATATGGAAGTCAGTTTGTTGCATTTGGAGCATTTTCATTCCATCGCTTCTTTTGAATGATAAGAAGCTAATCATCTTTATTAGTATACATGCCAACTGCATATGTAGAGGATGCCTCTTATGTATATATCCTTACTTTAGTGTTGTGTGTATGTGTTTTCTTTGTGTGCATGTGTGTGTTCTCGTGTGTGTGTGTGTGTGTGTGTGTGTGTGTGTGTGTGTGTGTGTGTGTGTGTGTGTGTGTGTGTGACTGTGCATGTATGTGTGTATGTGTGTGTGTTGTGTGTGTTGTGTTTGTTTATCTATGGGCTTGTGAAACCCAGATTCCCTTTGGAGTGAGCATACACACTGTTGTACATCACATGTATGTACACACACTATTCACACATGCAACATATATGTTTATACTGTCTCGTGTTCAGCAGTTACTTGACAATGAGCTGTATTGCAATACACTTTATGTTTAAAAGAAATGCACTATGGTAGCCACATATTTTTGCACATTGCCTAATTTTGGGGTGGCAGAAGTGCTTGCTAATACAAAGCTTGCCAAGTCTGCCATCTTCTTATGTACTAGACTGGGATATGTATTCATTTATACTTAAATGTTCTCAGGTGAACTCCACTCACGGCATCCACAAAATTTATCCGAAATGTCACAAAAAATTTCAAAATAGGGAGTGTCACAGATATTGTGCATACATACTGTACATGCATTCATACATCAGGGCTTCATTTAAGGGAGGCACCCCCCCCCCCCTTGGCAAAATCCTGCCTCCCCTTGGAATTGATGTAAATATTGTGTTGAAAAATCATAATTAACCCGCATGTTGAAGACAGCACAAAAGTCAATCAATCTAACTTCAAAACATGAGATCCTTAAGGAAGAGGCCATGGATCTTGGATGTTAGTATTTTTGTATTTTATACTCACAGATGGCCACATTTTGCCAATGCACAAGAGCACAATCTAAAATTTTTGCAGGTGCAAACATTCCTGTTAGGCTTCCAATCTGTGCAATCGTGAATACAAAACCAAGCAAGAATTAAAGTGTATACTGTGTTCACTGCTAGTATATTGCCTTGCAGCAGCTTCCTAAACATAGCATGTATTATTCACTGTGGTCAAAATAGTCCCCTAAAATGTACCAAATGTACCCTGAATCTAAGTTCCCTTGGGAGAATGTCCTCAGTACAACTTAAACACTTCTTGATTCTACTGCATATGCATATAACATTCGTGCTAGTGTATATGTGGGTATGGTATGGTTAGGTTAGGTTAGGTATGGGATGATTAGGTTAGGTTAGGTTAGGTTAGGTTTGGTATGGGATGGTTAGGTTAGGTTAGGTATGGGATGGGATGGGATGGGATGGTTAGGTTAGGTTAGATATGGTATGGTTAGGTTAGGTTAGGTTAGGTATGGGATGGGATGGTTAGGTTAGATATGGTATGGTTAGGTTAGGTTAGGTTAGGTATGGGATGGGATGGTTAGGTTAGGTTAGGTATGGGATGGGATGGTTAGGTTAGGTAAACTTTGTTAATTTGGGAAAGCCACTAGCCTAAGGCTACTCTGAAGGCACCCACAAAATTTTAATATACATTAAGTATAAAAAAAAAACATGTAAAGAAGAGGTAGAGTTTAAGGTACATCAGTAGAAAGTCTGTTCAAAAGGCATTGCAAAGTCAGTACTAAGTCTACATAGGTCAGGTATGCTGGAGGGTGGTGCTACAGTGGTATTTTTACATAACGAGTGTTTCCTATGAAAACTAGGCAACCACAAAGCGTCAATGGTTTATGTACTTTATTGTTTCCAATTTGATCTCTAGGCAACAAGGTTGTTCAGGATATCATGCGGTTTGACCTAGTTGACCCTCTTGTTATGCATAAATAAACACCTCCGCATGTTGCAACTTGGGCAGTGAAAATTTGATAGGTTTCGCATTTGTCCATGAAATCAATTAACCTGTGACCTGTACTGGGTATATCAGGTTGATTATGCCATGTGCCTCTACACTAGCATGTGCATGCACACAAGTGTGTGTACATGTGCATGTGTGTGCATGTGTGCTGTGTGTGTGTGTGTGTGTGTGTGTGTGTGTGCTCTGTGTGTGTGTGTGTGTGTGTGTGTGTGTGTGTGTGTGTGTGTGTGTGTGTACACGTATGAGTGAGTGTACTGTGTGTTTGTGTGTGTGTATATCATGCGGTTTGACCTAGTTGACCCTCTTGTTATGCATAAATAAACACCTGTGTGTTGTGTGTGTGTGTGTGTGTGTGTGTGTGTGTGTGTGTGTGTGTGTGTGTGTGTGTGTGTGTGTGTATGTGTGTGTTAGCATGCATACACTATTGCAATCTGACGAAAGAGTGCAACTGCAAGCATGCATATTGCACATATGTACTCATATAAATGACCTAGCATGCATAGGTAGGTATAGGGTGAAACATACATACATAGCACTCAGGACCCCCTGTAGAGCGCTGTGGGCAGTGGTACATTACAGTATGTGTACATGTTTATGTGGGTGAGTGCGTAGGGTACTGTAGATTGTTCAACTCAACAGGTGAATGATAATGGAAGAGATTTGTAGACAGTACCTTTGCAATTGGTGGGATGTGTGTGAAATAGGAATTGCCTTCAGGTGTACAGATTGACCTGTAGGTGCGCATTGTTCTGTTTGTGTGTACACTTGGAGGTTCTCGTCTCATTGGCTCATCTTGTAGATGGGTCACCTGGGGTCTGAACTGTACATGTACCTGCAAGAGCAAGATGATGTGCACTTTGTAAGGATGCACAGTGGATCCCCTCTATTCAGGACACCTTGGGACCAGAAGGGCCTGTCCTGATTATTAAGGTGTTCTCATTTCAGGGGCTAAAGCTGTTGCATAGCAAAGTATAATGAAGAATTTGATTCCAGTGGTACAGTATGTGTCCATGATTGAGGGATGTCCGCAATTCAGGGGTCGGGATTAGAGGGTTTCCACTGTAGAATGTGACGCCATTCAGAGGCTGTGCACCACTGGTCTGATGCACTACTACTGGCTAGCTTGGTTTCTACTGCATGGTTTCTCAGGAGTGGCTTGTTATGAATGTGCCTCATAAGCTGCTGTAGAGATGCCTATGTGCCTCATAAGCTGCTGTAGAGATGCCTATGTGCCCCATAGGCTGCTGTAGAGATGCTTATGTGCCCCATAGGCTGCTGTAGAGATGCCCATGTGCCCCATAGGCTGCTGTAGAGATGCTTATGTGCCCCGTAGGCTGCTGTAGAGATGCCCATGTGCCCCGTAGGCTGCTGTAGAGATGCCCATGTGCCCCATAGGCTGCTGTAGAGATGCCCATGTGCCCCATAGGCTGCTGTAGAGATGCTTATGTGCCCCATAGGCTGCTGTAGAGATGCTTATGTGCCCCATAGGCTGCTGTAGAGATGCTTTGTTCATTTCAAGGTTTTGTGACTCAAAGTGCAAGCTAGATGGCACACTCACATGGTATACATTGCATATGTGTATGTTTGCATATTATATGCATTCGAGTCGCCTATACTCAGTTAATGAAAGAAAGGGACGAAATGAGTAAACATTATTTGGGGCAATGAGATGTTGATGTTGTAGATTTTCAATTATTTCAAGTTTTCTGTGTACACAGGGTGTTAATTTATACATTACAGCACCTTAGTTGAGATTTTACTCCCCATTGCATGTATTTGTGCAGTTTGTCTGTCAAAAGTTTCACTGAAAGTGTTCATTTGTCACAGTATCCTTTTGGGGATTGGGGAGTGCACGTGTGTGTGTGTGTGTGTGTGTGTGTGTGTGTGTGTGTGTGTATGTGTGTGTGTATGTGTGTGTATGTGTTGCTACACCTCCAGTACAAGAGTGTACTTGGAGTACGTCCAGAGCTTCTTATGATTTGTCACTCCAGTGATGTGACTAAGAGAATGGTTGTGGTTTCTTATCCTTTCTAAGCTACAGTTGGCTTCAATTCTCTCTTGGCTGTTCAAGGATGTGATTCTACCTTCTTCAGGTGTTGAAAATGATCATTGCTACCTTGCCTAAAGTGCATGTGTACTTTGGTAGAGTGTACATGTGTTGACCCCACCACGAATGGAGGGAGGCTCGTCCCTTGTGATTCAGTACTACCATCTCTTGTGTGATATACATATCATCTACAGTGTGGTAGCAAACACGTGTGTGTGTTTGTGTGTGTGTTTGTGTGTGTGTGTGTGTGTGTGTGTGTGCGTGTGTGTGTGTGTGTGTGTGTGTATGAGTGTGTGTGTGTGTGTGTGTGTGTGTGTGTGTGTGTGTGTGTGTGTGTGTGTGTGTGTGTGTATGTGTGTGTGTGCATGTGAGTATGTGTGTGCTTTTGTCACCATCTGTGTGCAGTACTGCATATATGCGCCCAAAAAAGGATGACAATATCTTGTTGTTGTGTCTTCAGGCTGACCTCCAGTGGTACTAGTTAGTGTTCCTCTGTTGCTAGGAGGCTTTGTCCTATCACACCCCCTCTAGGTCTTGCCCTCTCGCCCACACTGGCATAACTAGCTGCTAATGGCTTCTTTATTGCCCAAATATTGCTCCATCGAGCCATTTACCAACCAGTCCAGGAGTAGTTCATCAGAGATTGGCGGGTGGATTCCAGGCTCCTGCTCTTTGTTGCGATTCCCATACTGTACCTACGCAGACACTTCACACCAACACTTCACACATTACAGATATGATTTGATCCTAATTGCAGCCTGATTGATGGAAACATTGCACAGCTTTGCAGTCATATTTTGTGTGAAGCCCCTCACTCTCCTGTCTCCCTCCAACCAACACATGAGGTCACCTGGCTAAGCAGCCCTTACAAAGTTTGCCTTGATCACTCACTTGTAGTGTTGAATTCTGGTTTCATACCAAGGGCATGAAGGTCCTTGCCATCCCATGATAAATGTACCTAGAAATGTGAGTAAGGAAACCACAATAGGCATTGTGTGTGTGTGTGTGTGTGTGTGTGTGTGTGTGTGTGTGTGTGTGTGTGTGTGTGTGTGCGTGTGTGTGTGTGTGTGTGTGTGCTGTGTGTGTTTTCTCTCTCTCTATACGTGTGTGTGTGTTTGTGTGTGTGTGTGTAGGTGTGTAGGTGTGTAGGTGTGTGTGTGTGTGTGTGTGTGTGTGTATGTATGTGTGTGTGTGTGTGTTTTCTCTCTCTCTGTACGCGCGTGTGTGTGTTTGTGTGTAGGTGTGTAGGTGTGTAGGTGTGTAGGTGTGTGTGTGTGTGTGTGTGTGTGTGTGTGTGTGTGTATGTGTGTGTGTATGTGTGTGTGTGTGTGTGTGTGTGTGTGTGTGTGTGTGTGTGTGTGTGGTGTGTGTGTGTGTTCTGTGTTGCATGCCTGTGTGTGGTATGTAAACTTCCTATAATCATGGGAGTTGGATTTGCCCAAAAAGATGTTTGTTCAGCACTAATTTGTGTCATGAGGTGTGTGTGTGGGGAAGGTTGATATTTGTACTATTTATGATGGGCATATCCCATAGTAACTGCTTGTGTGAGGTGAGTTTTTGTTGACCCTATTAGTTATTGTTTCTTTAAAGTTCATTGAAGTTTGTGTGACCTTTTAGAATATTCAAATTATGGGGTCAGCAAGAAGTTGTACACGGTTAATTAAATCTTTTACAAAGTCACTTGATACAACATCACCCTCTCTACAACAGCACACATGTTGGGAACTGTTTCACAGTGACTGGTCTCTGTACAAAATGTACTGGTTACAACAACAACTTGGTTATAGCAGCACGTTGCAGTGGAACCAATGGTGGTGTTGTAGAGAGGTTTGACTGCATGTGCTCCAGTGAAAGTTCTGGTCATGACGTGCGCTACTGGCAAAGCTAGTTTTGTATGTCCAATGACTAACTGTGGTACACCTTAACCAAACACCTACAAGATATTCGCTTCACAAGGATTTTCAGATTAAGAAGGTTCTATATGTACTGCAGTAATAGTAAACAGGACATCTAGTTTGAAAGTGTCTGGTTCAAGTGTGTTAGATGTCGCAGAAGGGTTCAGTTTAGGAATGTTTCACTGTTGTTCAGTAGAAGGCACAAACTGGCACTATATTAGCTGGTAAGGCCTGAAAGCGATTGTATTGAATTTGTTTATATTATTGTGTAGTGTGCATATCATGTATATGTGTATAAATGTGTGTGTGTGTGTGTGTGTGTGTGTGTGTGCGTGTGCGTGTGTGTGTGTTATGTACTGTATGTATGTATGTATGTACAGTATGTATGTATGTATGTATGTATGTATGCACTATGTATGTGCGTGTGTATGTATGCACATTGGTATGTTTCCTGCATTTTCTGTGTGTATGACTGTACAGTTTCACTTACAGTGATGGCTAGTTTGCCTAATGCTGATTTGATTTCAATTATCTTTTCCTACTTGCAAGTTATCTGACCCGTGTGGACCGCATTGTTTACAAGTCACAGGTGTGTGTGTGTATATGTAGGCGAGTACATTGAATCTGCTGTGCCAATTATAGGGGTGGATGGTTTGTCTACGGTTGATTTAGCTGAGAGACCCGTTCCTACTTTCAAGTTGTTTGAGCTAGCCTCTTCACATAACACAGCTATCTGATAAGACATACATTCATGCATACACATACATTTTACAGTACATATGTATGTATTAGTGTGTGCATCTATTGTGTGTATGTTTCTAGTATATGAGATATACAATCAAAACTTGTAAAGAACACTCTCACAGTGAATTTCAGCATATAATGAACAAGTTCACGGGTCCCAGTGAATGTTCTACCATTGAAGTGTAACTGGTTGTAGTTAATTTTGGGTGTGAGGAATTTTCAGTGTCCCTTGCATGTGATTCATTATAATGAGATTCCACTGTATATATTATGTATGTACTATTATGTATATACATAAATACATAATATTAT
>CAUJGJ010000019.1:105200-107200 GCA_963170055.1 Halisarca cf. caerulea
ATCCTCATACTAACCACATTCCATGTCAAACCTGGAGTGAATTCCACGTGGATTTGGCCAGGCCTGTCTGATGATGTCATTTCCTAGGAATTTGTTTCATTTTGTCCTTTGCACCATGCAGTACTTTGAGGCTCTCTGTGTGTGTGTGTGTGTGTTGATGTGCGCATGTGCGCACGTGTGTGTGTGTGTGTGTGTGTGTGTGTGTGTTTTGATGTATGCGTGTGCATGTGTGCATGTGTGCATGTGTGTGTGTGTGTGTGTGTGTGTGTGTGTGTGTGTGTGTGTGTGTGTGTGTGTGTTTGTGTATACGCCCTATGTGCACCTACCCACACATCTCTGTCTGTGTGTGTGCATGCATCTCTGTATATTTGTTTATGTTGACAATGATTGTATGTGGCTGGTCTCTGTCTGGTGTATGTGTGTAATGCCCGCATGCAAGTAATATTGTGCAATAATAGCTATAATGGGAAGTGGTAATAATTTGAATCAATTTTCTATACAAACAAAGACTATGATGTCAGAAAATTTATTTTGGCTGAAATCAGAGGAATGGCTGTGAATCATCTTATGTTTGATCTAAGTGATTTCGTCAACTACTTCAAAGCCTGCCATTCTTGCAACAAAGGGCTCCATTCTTGTGCCATGCACATTTCTGTAACCTTGACACGTGGTAGGGGATACTGTGTACGACATGAGCTCACTGACCACAGATGTACAGTCTTAAACCGCTGCCTGAAAGTTCAAAGTGTCTGCGGGGTTGGAATGACTCTGATATCACCAGATCGAACCTGTGGGGGGAGGAACACCTTGAGTCTCACTCGGTGTGTGTTACATGTGGTATGGAAGGCATCTGTTATCTTTCAGTCAAAGAAAGCTCTACGTTCCACCAGCTGTCTATTTTTAGGCGAAACTGTGTATTGGACGTGCGGGAGGTGGAGAGGAGTATCCCGCACCACGTATGGTGAATACTTGTTGGATACCATCAGTGTATATCAGCTTTCAGCTGCTCGAACAGCATGCTTATGTGTGTACGTGACTTCTCACCTACACGGCTACCATTCCTGAATTGGTGCACATGTTTGTATGTGTGTACTACATTAATGTGTTACCTGTCACACAGTGTTTTGTGGTTGCTATGCACCACAGTTTCGTTTGCAGTAAAATCCATTTGCACCAAATCCCCGTGGGACCACTGAAACTGATCAGCTGGGTGGGGTTTCTGGAGTAGTCAGATTCGACGTGTACAGGAATGCATACATACTATACAAGGATCAGGACTTGAAAACGCATCTGTTCTTGGAGAGGACATCAGGTTACTGAGGGTTCAATTGAGAGGGTCTCACAGTACAAAACATTATCCCTTCATTGAACCCAGTGATTTGGAAGTGTGGTGTCCCTGTTCGGTTTTCACGGATTGATGAATGATCGAACTCTCTGTAAGGATCTTTTCATGCGAAATCCTTGTAGCCACTAATGTTGTAGCATAGGTATTATCCATGCATGGTTCCACCATACTTCTTGTATCTCTTATCATAGGATGCTTTCTATTTGTCTTACTGTCTATATCTGTTGTAGTGGGTTTACAGATACATTTTCCATGGGATGTGAGTGTATGGAAGAGGAACGAATGTTTTAGCAAAGCAAATGAGTGTTTGGTCTGGGAATGGGGAATCTGCCATTTAGAGGTGAAAAGAAAGGAAATGATGTAGACGTATATGTGTAATTGAGTATTGTATGTACTGTGTATGTCCTTGATGAACTTGCATTGTGTAGGACAATACTAGTATGTCTATGTTTGTGACTTATGTCCTGAGGTATGTGTGTCTCCTCTTTGTTAGTTGTAGGCTGTATGTTGTGGGTGGGTTGCCGTCACTAGAAGTAGGTGTTGGCAGATATGTAGTGTATATACATGTACATATATTTATATACATGTACACACTGTATGTATGATATGTATGTATCATATTATATATATATATATATATATATATATATATATA